>NMUG010000705.1:0-20698 GCA_002855965.1 Monotropa hypopitys | reverse complement strand
TATTTTCATGAAATGTATTGTCATTGAGATTATCTTTTTTTTTTGTTACTGTTTGAAGAATTTGGTATGGAATTGAATTCAGTTTATTGGAGTAAACAAAAAAAATTGTGTTTAAAATTGTCACACATAGCATTCAATGAATGCATTGAAAGGTGATAGAAAATATTGTATCACAAACATCTAAAGAATGCAATGAAGAATGCAATGAAAGGTTAAATATATATATATATATATATAGCAAATCTTAAATGCAATATAAAATGTATTTATAGCAATCAAGAAATGCTATTAAAATATGTAAAATCATAGCAGGTTTGAAATGCTATTAAAATATATTAGATATAACTCATTAAAAATGCTATGGAAATGAAGAAATGCTATAATTGCTATACAAAATATAGCAGCCCGAAAATGCTATGGAAAGTCTTAGACTTTTTATACCACTGGCTAACACAGCATTTGTTGAAACCTTATGTACAACTTTCTATAGTATTTTTCACATGCTATTGAAACCAACATTTGTTGTAGTGATTGTGAATGTACAATTAAAGATACCACATCCTTACATTCACCAGTACTGTTGCTCAAACCTTCTCTTTGCCCTTGAGCGAGGCCTCAATGCCTTCCTCGAATGTCCCTGTCAATCAAACTAAAAAATTCAGTCCACAGGATAAATAATCTGACAAAGAGAAACGAAATCATGAAATTACATCAACTGATTAGATAATTATTTTTAAACCACCTACAAAAGTCTTTTAATTAAACCTCCATGCCTTCCAAAATATTCCAAGGTTTTACCAAAGTTGCCAAAATTTTACTAACCACGACCAGTCGACCGATTTCCCGCGACTGGTTGACACCACAAACATGGCCTACTGATTGACCACGACCGGTCGACCGCGTTACCCGCGACCGGTCGCAGCATGCATAAAAAGCCCACTGCTTTGCCACGACCGGTCGACCGAGTACACGTGTACTGGTCGCCGCTGCACAGAATCGAATTTTTCTGAAATTTGTTTTTGACGAACTCTTAATCTTCAACCTCCATAACTTCGATCTAAAAGCTTCAAAACCAACAAATCATAGTATCCAAAGTGTTCTACCATTCCCACACTAAACATACTCAAAGCTAAACTCCTACAACCCTTTGATTCATCCAAAATTCATGATTTAAAGATTTAAATCTACGATTTTTTTTCCAAAAACGAGTTTAGTAATTAAAACTCCAATCTAGCCCAAATATGAAGTGATATAACCGTAAAAATAGTATCATTAGATTCACACTTACGTAAGGAATGAGATTGTAGAAGAACTTTTCTTTAAAATCGTGCTCCAAAGCCTTCAAGAATTGAATCTCACTTGAGTTTCTCCTAGCCACCTTCTCCCTACCTCTCTAATCTCACTCAAACACACTTAGGCATAATTATATTAGGTTAGACTCCTTAACCTAATGCAGATTTTTGACGCAAAAGACACTATTGCCCTTAATGTAACCTCAATATTAACGATCTGTAGAAAAAGTAACAATCACTGGAAGAAAGTGAGCGGACTTTGTCAATCTATCCACTACAACCCAAATAGAATCAAAGTTCCCCTTAGACTTGGACAAACCCACAACAAAATCCACGGTAACGTGTTCCCATTTCTACTCCGGTATTGGCAAACTCTGAACTAACCCTCCCTGTCATTGGTGTTCAATCTTCACCCTTTGACAAACAAGACATCTAGCAACAAAGTCAGCTATATCCCTCTTCAACCCTTTCCACCAATAATTTTCTCTCAAGTCACGATCTATCTTTGTCGACCCCTAATGCATAGAAAATTTCAAACTATGACCCTCTTCAAGAATATTCTTCCTCAGTTCCACATCTTCCGACATACAAACTCGATTCCCAAACATCAACATACCATCCCTACGAATACTAAATTCTGATTCCCCCCAACAAGATTTGTTGTCGAATCTTCTCTAGAAAACACATCATTTTTTTGACTCTCTCTAATTTGATCCATAAACAATGACCTCACCACGAGATTTGCCAACAAACCCTCATTCGAACCCAAGGACAATTCCACACCCAAACTGCTCAATTCAGAAAATTTCTCAATTCTAGCACAAGTCAAATATGATACCCGACTCACAGCCTTTCTACTCAAAGCATCAGCCACTACATTAGCTTTCTCCGGATGATAGTGGATATTACAATCATAATCTTTAATTAGTTCCATCCACCTACGTTGCCTCAGATTTAAATCTTTTTGGGTAAATAGATATTGTAAACTTTGATGATCAGTAAAGATCTCACAAGTCACCCTATATAGGTAATGCCTCCAAAATTTTAGTGCAAATACTACCGCCGCTAATTCCAAATCGTGTGTAGGGTAATTCCTCTCATGATTTTTCAATTGCCTCGAAGCATACACTATGACTTTCCCTCGTTGCATCAACACACACCCCAAACCACAAAGCGACGCATCACTATAGATCACCAAATCATCAGTCCCTTCCGGAATAGTCAAAATAGATGTCGAAACTAATTTCTACTTCAAAACCCGAAATCTATTCTCACACTCTTCCGACCAAACAAATTTAACCCCCTTCCTAGTAAGCGTAGTCAAAGGCATCGCAATAGACGAAAATTTCTCAATGAACCGTCTGTAGTAACCTACTAATCCCAAGAAGCTACGAATCTCAGTCACACAAGTAGGTCTCTCCCAATTCACCACCGCCTCAATCTTTTTAGGGTCCACACAAATACCCTCACTAGAGATGATATGACCCAAAAAGACTACCCGATCAAGCCAAAATTCACATTTATTAAGTTTCCCATACAACTATTTTCCCTTAGCTTTTGCAAAACTAGCCTCAAATGTTCTTCATGTTCCTCTCTAGACCGCGAGTACACCAAAATATCATCAATAAACATGATCACAAAAGAATCCAAATACGACTGAAACACCCTATTCATCAAGTCCATAAATATTGCCGGTGCATTCGTCAACCCAAAAGGCATAACCATAAACTCATAGTAACCATATCTAGTACAGAAGGCCGTTTTTTGCAACATCACAGTTCCTAAATTTCAGTTGGTGATAACTGGACCTCAAATAAATTTTTAAAAATACTGAAGCTTCCTGAAGTTGGTCAAAGAGATCGTCAATTCTAGGCAATGGATATTTATTTCTCACGGTGACTTTGTTCAATTGTCTATAGTCTGTACACATTCTCATCGATCCATCCTTTTTTTTCACAAATAATACAGGGGCTCCCCAAGGCGACACAGTAGGTCCAATGAATCCCTTATCAAGCAACTCCTTCAACTGCATTTTTAATTCATATAATTCGGCAGGTGCCATCCTATAAGGAATAATAGATATAGGACTAGTGCCCGGAACCAACTCAATCATGAACTCTACTTCTCTAATCAGAACCACTCCTAGCAACTCTTCTGGAAAAACATCTTGGAACTCACTCATCATAGGTATATCCCCAATACTCCTCTCTTCTTTCTCAGAATCAATCACATAGGCTAAGAACCCTTCATAACCCTTATTCAAGTCAGGTCTACCCGGAATACGGAACAAAACTTTCTTGCTGACACAATCGATAATGGCAAAGTGGGCAGCTAAGAAATCCATCCCCAAAATCACATCCAAATCTAACATCTCAAGTGGGATCAAATCTGACAACAAGGGCTCATCACCCACTCAAACTTCACAACTCGGATAAAATGACTCAAGTTCTACTATATTTCTCATTGGTATTGACACAAGCAAAGTGTGATCTAAGGGTGCCAATTCTATACCCATACGTGAACCAAAAGCAGTAGCAACAAAAGAGTGTGTGGCTCTGGAATCAATAAGAAATCGTGCATATAAAGTAGATACATGAATCATACTTGTCACTATGTCTGGATTTTTCTAAGCCATCTATCTATCCAATGCAAACACCCTGCCATGAGTAGTCTGCCCTGCCGCACCCTTGTTAGCACTCCCGGCTGCACTCCCCACTGACTAGACTAGTAACTGAGTCTGCTGCTGAACACATTGTATAGCCTTGTGACCCATACCTCCACACTTGAAACACTTCAGCCCCAAATTCCCCGATGTACAATCTCTAGCAACATGGTCTGGTGACTCGCACTTAAAACATCTTCTAGTGAAGCCCCTACCATTAGTCCCCGACTGCTGGTTCACACTCCTCTCCTGATGCCCACTCCAATTACTTCCTTGATTAATGTTTCCTCCACCACTCCTCCCTTTATCAAACCTGATCTCGTCTCACCACTCTTGAAACTACTACCCCTAGATTTTCCACTATTATCAAATCTTGCCTTTGTACATGACTCCCTATTTTCTCGATACTCCTGAATGTCATTCCATATCCTCGTCACCATGTCCACAAGACTAGAATAGTCTCTCTCCCTGAACGATAAAAACCTCGAAGCCACTCCAGGTGCCAAACCCATTCTGAAACGTCTACACTTCAAGTCCTCCGAGCTAACCATGTATGGTGCATACCTAGACAATGCAGTAAACCTTGCCTCATATTCACTGACAGACATACCCCCTTACTTCAAGTTTGAGAAGGCTGCCTCCTGCCCAAAACGAAACTATCTGGATAAAACCTATTGTTAAACCCTTGAATGAACCTATCCCAAGCCCTTGGTGCAGTCGGCTTAGCTCCAAGTGCCGGTGTCACCTCCTGCCTCTTGAAAGCATTCCACCAACTCCTAGCTTCACCTCTAAACAGAAAAGTCGCCAATATTACCCTCTGCTCTCCCTCAACACCCATAGTGTCTAGCACCAACTCTACTTCTCTCAACCATTCTTCAGCCACCTCAGGATTATTAGCTCCCTCAAACACCGTACTACACAATCTTTTGAATCTCTCTAAGAGACGTGTACCCATACCTCTGTCCACATTTTGATTAGCCTGTAATTGAATCAACATTTGCTGACCCTCGGCCAACTGAGTAATAGCAGCAATCATCCGGACCTCCTCTCCAGCTACAGGGGAACACCCCCACCACTACCTGGATTGCCTCCATTCACACTAGCCTTCTCCTCAACTCTTTGATCATTTTGCTCCATTGCTTTCCTATAAATCACAACACAAAAAACAACATGGTGGAAACAAGTATTAAATGCCAAAAACTCACGTGTTAGTCAAACACACCTCAATGACTCAATGCATAACTCAACATCCTATGGTCCACTACTTAGCCACCCTAACCTTAGCATTTTGTTATACTATGCTTTTCCACTTAACTTTCCAAGACTTCCCATTGGAAGAGAACGTTAATCAGGCATTCTTCCAATCAGATTTCAAGGCAAGTCCTATGGGTGTCAAGACACACATAATAGTCACAAAATACTAATACCCAAACTTCCAACACTTACCTCAAACTCACACCTCAAGTACAATTTCATCAATCACATGGTCCCTTAACTAGGATCTAAAACCTATGCTCTGATACCAAGTTGTAACATCCCAAACTCCAAAATACATAAAACTTAAAAATTTTATAACTTCTTTACTAGATAACACCTTAAGAAATATTCGCCAACACTGAATAAAAGAAACAAGCGGAACTTTAAACATAAATCCCAACAGTGCTACCATTACTCAAAAACCTCCAAGGAAAGAAACATCAATGAAATGACTAAGCTACTACAAAAATTCCAATACAAGTCTATGGATACAAAAGACAAATAAGAGTACCAAAAGTGCTAAAATCAGCCACAAGTACCAAGTCTTCTTCACTAGATGACACTAGCTCATCAAACTCACTCAAGCATCCAAATAGCTCAAGCCTTGTAGTGGACCGCTAACCCTGAGACCTATTTCCAAGCCAAAGACAAGGAAACAGAGTCTGAATGTAATATCTTTAACTTCCAAAATACAAGTAATCACTGTGATAGAAAATCATGAATATGAGCAGTTATAACTTTCATTCCAAAATGCATCTCATGCATGGTACTTTTCATATACTGGCCAAAGCCCTTTTTTAAAAGATTTGAGCATTCCATGCCCCGAAAATAGCTACCACTATAGGTAGTAGTTTGTACACCCCGTGCACATTCTTGGGGTACGTCCCACACACCCATTGGACTTACGCTGGTTGCCAACCATTGGCCTTACTAAATTGTTGACAACACCACCCATCCCACGGAGGCATGCATAATATATATATATATATACGTGCATATTATGCTTTCCATCTCAACTCATGCATCTATGTCTATGCATATCATTCTCATCATGCATTTATGTTCATGTATATCATTCTCATCATGCATTTATGTCCATGCATATCACTCTTATCATGTCATCGTTTTTAATACAACAAACTATAATTCGTTAACTTCTCATGCAAATAAACAGTTAACAAAAACAACATTGTGAATGTACAATTAAAGATACCACATCCTTACACTCACCAGTACCGTTGCTCAAACATTCTCTTTGCCCTTGAGTGAGGCCTCAATGCCTTCCTCGAATGTCCATGTCAATCAAATTAAAAACTTATAAATAATCTGACAAAGAAAAATGAAATCATGAAATTACATCAACTGATTAGATAATTCTTTTTAAACCACCTACAAAAATCTTTTAATTAAACCTCCATGCCTTCCAAAATATTCCAAGGTTTTACCAAAGTTTCCAAAATTTTACTAACCACGACCGGTCGACCGATTTCCCGCGACTGGTCGACACCACAAACATGGCCTACTGACTGACCACGACCGGTCGACCGCGTTACCCGCGACCGGTCGCAGCATGCATAAAAAGCCCACTGCTTTGCCACGACCGGTCGACCGAGTACACGTGTACTGGTCGCTGTTGCACAGAATCGAATTTTTCTGAAATTTGTTTTTGATGAACTCTTAATCTCCAACCTCCATAACTTCGATCTAAAAGCTTCAAAACCAACAAATCAAAGTATCCAGTGTGTTCTAACCATTCCCACACTAAACATACTCAAAGCTAAACTCCTACAACCCTTTGATTCATCAAAAATTCATGATTTGAAGATTTAAATCTAAGATTTTTCCAAAAACAAGTTTAGTAATTAAAACTCCGATCTAGCCCAAATATGAAGTGATATAACCGTAAGAATAGTATCATTAGATTCGCACTTACGTGAGGAATGAGATTGTAGAAGAACTTTTCTTCAAAATTGTGCTCCAAAGCCTTCAAGAATTGAATCTCACTTGAGTTTCTCCTAGCCACCTTCTCCCTACCTCTCTAATCTCACTCAAACACACTTAGGCATAATGATATTAGGTTAGACTCCTTAACCTAATGCAGATTTTGATGCAAAAGACACTATTGCCCTTAGTGTGACCTCAATATCACCCTTGTTTGCCATTATTCTCCTTATTTTATACTTATAAATAAAAATAGGTAAATTCCACATTAATCCCATAAATTAATTAACTCTTGGAACTATAATCATCATGGTGAATTGTTATTCCCTTGATATCACCTTTGATATTGATTTGAAACATTTAAAATTAATAATTAGATGAGACGGGTATTACACTTGCCATAAATCAGTTATGCAAAAACGAAGACGTTCATCCGCACACCATGCGGAGGCGGTTATGGAGGAAGTCGGCCATTTGTTCGAGGCCAAGGCTATTAGGGAAGTGTATTACCCCGAGTGGCTGTCTAATACTGTTGTTATGAAGAATAAGAGCGGTGCTTGGAGGGTTTGTGTTGATTTCACTAGTCTCAACAAGGCATGCCCGAAAGATAGTTTTCTTATGCCGAAGATTGACTAACTAGTGGACTCTACAGCAGGGTATGCACGGATGAGCTTCTTAGACGCGTACATGGGTTATCACCAGATTTCCATATGCAAACCCGATCAAGAGAAAATAGCTTTTATCACTCCCTTAGGTTTGTACTGTTACAAGGTGATGCCTTTTGGGCTGAGAAACGCATGTGCCACTTATTAGAGATTGGCTACATTGATGTTCAAAGAATTGTTAGGGAAGACCATGGAAGTGTATATCGACGATATGGTGGTCAAGTCCAAGGAACCGGACTCCCACTTATCTGATTTGTGTTAGACTTTCTACATCTTGCGACAGTACGACTTGAAGTTGAATGCCTCCAAATGTGCTTTTGGGGTAAGTTCAGGCAAGTTCCTAGGACATCTTGTTACCAGGAGAGGAATTGAGGCAGACCCCAACCAGATAGTTGCCTTGCAAAATCTTTAAAGTCCAAGAATGACTAAAGAAGTGCAATGCTTGACAGGGATGGTTGTCGCGCTGAATAGATTCATCAGCCGCTCGTTCGACACATGCAGACCATTCTTTCAGTTGCTAAGGAAAAGTGAAACCTATTCCTGGTGGAAAAATTGTGAAGAAGCATTCCAAGAACTGAAGAAGTACTTGGCAGAACCTCTATTGATTTTTACACCGAATTCGGGGGAGGAGCTGACAGCATATTTAACTGTTTCGGACCATGCAGTCAGTGCAATGTTAATCAAGGAGGAAGAAGGTAGACAAGTGTCAGTCTATTATGTGAGCAAAACTTTGCTCGATGCCGAAACTAGGTATTTGCCATTAGAAAAGTTGATCTTTGCTCTGGTCATGGCTTCTTGCAAATTGCAACACTATTTCCTGGCTCATTCTGTTGAAGTACCAACGATCCACCCAATCAGATCTGTCCTGAGAAAGGCAGATCTATTTGGGAGGGTTGCAACATGGTCAATGGAACTTGGGGAATATGACATCAGGTTTGTGCCCCGAACTGCCATCAAGGGGTAGATACTTGCTGAATTTGTGGCAGAATTTTCTACAGTACTGGCCCAGGCGGCAGTGCGACATAACCCAATAGAAGAGTCCCATACACCCTGAGCTGCAGGTTGATAAGCCATCCATAGGGGAGTTGTGGAAACTCTATGTGGATGGATCAGCCTGCAACAAAGGGTTAGGTATTGGAATTGTGTTGATATCACCAGAGTCTGTTATCCTAGAGCAGTCAGTCAGTCTGGCATTCAGGGCCTCAAACAATGAAGCATAATATAAAGCCATGCTAGAGGGACTCTCTGGTGCGCAAAAATATAGAGCCCAACATATTTTGGTTCATTGCGACAACCAGTTGGTGGTTAACCAAGTGTCAAGGGAGTACGCTACTAAAGATGACATGATGGCTTTCTACGCTGCCTCGGTGAAGCGAAAAAATGCAGGATTTTAAAACTATACGTGTTGTCCAGATCTGTTCCAAGCAGAATAGTCATGCAGATGCCTTGGCATGTCTTGCCTCATCAGTTCCAACAGAGTTCCACCGTACCGTGAGCGTGGACTCCCTTTCAAAACCAAGTATTCATATTGAGGGTGCAGAAGAAGTCCATGACATTTACTTTGGTCCTAGTTGGATGGACCCTATTCTAACCTACCTCAAGGAAGGCAAGCTACCCGAAGAAAAGAAAGAAGCTCATAAGATCAGAGTCAAGGAAGCTCGTTTTTGGATTTCTCCAGATGGATATTTGTATAGGAAGTCTTTCACTGGACCTTATTTACGATGTGTGCACCCTCACTGGTTCAATAATTTCTCTTTAAAATCCACGAGGGGGTGTGCGGCAGCCATGCTGGTGGACGATCATTGGCCCATAAGGCCATCTCTCAAGAGTACTGGTGGCCCTACATGCAAGAAGATGTCAAAATCTATGTTCAGCAATGCGACAAGTACCAGAGATTTTCACCGATCATATACACACCTTCAGCAAACTTGGCATCACTTACAAGCCCATGGCCTTTTCCTCAGTGGGGCCTGGATATTGTGGGTCCTTTATCGACTGCTCGAGGGGCTGTGAAGTATCTTCTAGTGGGAACGGATTACTTTACCAAGTGGATAGAAGCAGAGCCTTTGGCCAAAATCACAGAGCAGAACACAGAGAGATTTGTGTGGAAGAACATTATCACACGTTTTGGAGTTCCCTATGCCATTGTATCAGACAATGACACACAATTTCAAGACCGTTTCAAGAAGTTCTATTCTACTTACAAGATTAAGAACTATTATGCATCAGTCAGCCATCCACAGTGCAATGATCAAGATTAGGCCTCAAACAAGACCGTTTTGGATGGAATTAAGAAGAGTCTGGAAAGGGAAAATGGGGCATGGGTTGATGAGCTGTCACTCGTACTTTGGGCTTACCGTACAACCCCTTGCCGCGCAACAGGAGAAATGCCCTACTCCCTTGCCTATAGGACAGAAGCTGTGATACCTTTGGAGATTGGCATCCCCACTATCCGCACTACATTGGTGGAACAGGGGCAATGACCAAGCACTTTCAGTTCAGTTGAATTTAGCAGACGAAAGAAGGGAGCAAGCATTGGTCAAATTGGCTGCGTACCAGGGACAGTTGGCCAGGTTCTACAACAAGAGGGTTCATCTGAGGCAGTTCGGCATTGGTGATCTTGTCCTTAGAAAAGTTTTGGGTACCACCAAAGACCCAGCTGATGGCAAGTTAGGGCCAAACTAGGAGGGTCCGTACAAGGTTGTTGGCAGAGCAGGCTAGGGGGCATACAAGTTGGTTGATTTAGATGGAAATTTGATTCCCCGTACATAGAACGTCTCAAATTTGTGAAAAATACTATTACTGATGTATTTACTATTCGTTGAATTTAAATGAAGCCTTTGTACCCATTATCTGTCCAATGTAGTGTCTATGCAGTGTTGTTGATGTTACTATCATCTTGAAGACAGACAATTGTATGATTGAAAGAAGTAAGGATTGCAGTTTGAAATGAGCAAGAGAAAGTTTGAGAAAAACTTTCACTTCCTCATTGGGGGCAATGGACCCGAGCATAGAATGCTCGGAATGGGTTGAGAACGCCTAGGTTCATTGTTCCTGAGCTCGTCCAGGCAGAGAATTCCACTATTAGGGGACCAGAAATCCTATGGTGCTGAGTTCGAATTTGGGCGAGAAGTCTAGAAGGTCCATATTTATATGGGTTCCTAAACCATAAGCCATGTTTAGGGGATGAGAAGTCCCAAGAAGGCCCCGGTTTGAAACGGATGGGAAAACCCAAAGGGTCTAAAGCGGTCCTAAATCAAATACATTACTTTTAGGGGATGAGGAATCCCAAGGTAGCTCTAATTTAAACGGGGGGAACTCACAAGGGTCTAGGGTGATCCTGAATCTACATTGCCTTTAGGGGATGAGAAATCCCAAGCCAGCCCAGGTTTAAATGAGTGAGAAACTCATGGGGCACTAACATTCCTTGGCCGAGGAAGCAAACGAAGTTGCCTAAGGCCCAAAAAGGGTGGGAAACCCGAAGCCCGCGCACAGAGTAATGTAAAGAAGAGACCAATAAGTTGGTCACTACGACTATGTTACAGTACGGAAAAAGTATGTGGAATATTCAGAAGTAGTGTAGAAGCAAAGTATGTACAAAGCAAGTATGAAAGTATGAAGTTGTAAAAGTGCATGAGAAGTTGAAACATAAACAAAACGGTTGTATTCCCTAACTACCATCCCACAAGCAGCAAAAATAAGCAGAGTGTGCCAGCATATAGCTAACCCCAAAGTCAGGGTTATTACAGACCCATCGAATAAGTTCAAGTTCCAAGTATAGAAGAGTTTCAAGTTGAGGGGGTGATTCAACACCAGGCTCTATGAAAGCAGCCGTGATGGATTCAATAACAGGAATGGTTCCCACAGTGAGATCATTCAGGGGTCCCAAAATTCTGGTTCATGGGTCATCCAGTATGCTCTCCCCATCTGGATGTGTGGGGGTGTCCTCCACTTGAACTTCGCCAGTGTAGGGGAGTGAGGCTATATTGACTTCAGCTGGTAGCACGAGCACTTCTTCAGAGATGACAATCTTAGGAGGCAGGTCCGTCTCAATCGATTCTTCTGCAGGTGTGGAGGGCTCTACGAGTGCAAGCTGACTTAGAAGTGGGGTTGTGGCCCTTAGGGGGGAATCCCATGCCACTTCGTAGAAATCAAGAGTTGAGTTCCAGTACCTGGTAAAAAAGGAGTCAACGAGTGTTGGGAGCTGCTCCTGGAATTTCCTTGTGTAGTTGGCCACAATCTCCACGCACCCTCGATCGTATTCCTTCTCTTTGATGGCAGGCATGTCCTCTTTCAGCTTCTCATTTTCGGTCTGGACGGGTTTCAGTGATTTGTCTTTGTGTTGTACCCTTGCTTCTAGTTTCTTGATGGAAGATTCATGAAGTTCATCTTTCTTCTTTATTTCTCGGTCATGCTCTGCATGAACCAGCTCGAGCTTGGTCTTGGCATTGTTGGCCATGTCCTCCTTTTCCATCTCCAGGGTAGGGACCTTGCCCTTCTCTGCCACCAGCTCCCCGCCCAGCTCGACAGCCTTGGCCTTCAAGAACTCGGCCTTTTTCTTGGCATCAGAGACCCTCGCTAACAGTTTGCTGGCGATGGATGATTTGCGTTCATAATCGTGGAGTAGTTCCTCCATCTTCCTCTTTAGAACGGTTGCGCATTGAACGGTCTGCAAAGAATGGAAGGTGAAGTATCAATCAAAACCAAATCAATCAGAAGGGTAGAAGAGGGTTGGATAACGTACTTTGATAGATTCATAGAGGATCTTCTCGTAAAGGGAGGTGCCATCAGTGTTTTGCTCCAGAATCATGTCTGTTGGGAGCAATAGTGCTTCGACTAAGCCAATGGTGGTAGAGGATTAAGCAATTGAATCCCCAGTAAGGACCCTCTGTCCACCACCGTCTCTGTAAAGAACAGACTTCCATATGTGTGGCTCAGAGGGGTCATCAGCAAAGAGGCTCTCATCGAACTCGGGGATGGGCTCGTCTGTATGGCATTTCTTGGGGGGAGAAGGGAGATCAACATCTTGAGCAGTGGGGATTGGAAGAGTTATCAGGGGAAAGGTGGTGATAACGATGCTGGAGGTCATAGCAGCTGTGGTGGAGAGTTGGCTTGTTAGAGGAGTGGTCGATATGCTTGTTGGAAGTTTGGGGGAAGAGAAGCAGCAGATGTTGCGGATACTTGGGGGATGGCAGTGGCAACATCAGTAGTGGATGTTTCAGCAGGGGTTGTCCGAGTGAGACTACGTGTACGTCCTATTGTGATTCCGCAGCTCCCATGGCTTGTGCAGGATGGTATGGGCAACATGACAGATGCCATGGAATTAAAGTCAAATGATAACATAGTTCGTTGGTGGGATGTAACTTGTGCTTGTGCCCGATAAGAAGAGTCTGCTTCAGCTCGGGAGGAAGGACATGCTTCAACAGAAGGAGAGGCACTGATAATTGACTTACCGCACTCGCTTGTTGAGACGTCAGCAACCAAAGTTCCTACGACCTCTGCCGGGGGGAAGGAGGTGCTGGGAATACTTGGCATATGGCAATTTGGGGCTGATAGGCTCTACGGTACCCATGGTAGTGCGACACGTATTCGAGCAAATGGTGGATGGCACGGTCAAGCAGAAGACCTTGTTCGTTTGCGTGGGTGAGGGCTTTATTTACCTCATCCGCCAAATACTCTCTGTTCTTGGAGGATTTTCTATTGATCTTAGAGGAAACAGCGAAAAGAGAAGCTAGTCAGTTAATGAGTTGTGTTGGAAAGGAGATGGATGGAAATTGTGCATAGGTAACAGGACAAACTGATAGGGATTGCTGTCTTTGTGGGGGATGGGATGTGTCTGGGGTGCTCCTCGGTGAAACTCCAAGTTGCCAGTAACGATGAATAGGTCTTCGTCGGCACCCTTGTCAGAGTCAGAGGTGGCTTCGATGAGTCTTCCCCTATTCTTTCTGTTTTTAAAGTACCAAACCCCCTCACTGGTGCGGTTTACAGTATAGTGGTATATGACTTCATGTATGGTCATTCGAGACCCCGTAATTTCGTTGAGGACATTAGCCTCCATCACAATTCAAACCATATTGGTAGACATCTGTGTGGGGGTAAGTCCCATATAATGGCAAAAACGGTAGAAGAATGGGTGGAGCGGAAATCTGATTTCATCCTCAAATACTTGGATCATTGGGATGATTAGGGTGTTGTCGTTAGCGGTATCAAATTTGTAGTTAGGAGGGACAACCTCTACAACTACGTCTTCGGGTATATTGTAGAGTACTCTAAAGACAAGAAGTTTGGTGGGAGTACCGATTCGGGCATGAAATACACCCATGTTCGTTCAAGTGTTTATGGAGTTCTAGGGGGCAAAGAAAGAAAGAAAGAAAATGCGAAGGAAAAGAAGAGCAAGAAAGGTTAGAGGACTTACAGGAGACTGAGAATGGCAGTGAGGGAAGGAAAAGAAGAGCAAGAAAGGTTAGAGGACTTACAGGAGACTGAGAATGGCAGTGAGGGTTGGAGGAGACGGTGAACAGTGTGGTTCTCGGAGGATTGGGAGGAGAAGAAAGAAACAAGGGAATTTGAAGCAGTGTGTGTTTTGGAGAATGGTGGGAGAGGATGATTGGTACGCGTGTTTTGGGGGGGAACTCGAAATTGTAACAGGTCACTGTCAAATGTGGGGAAACGAGCCGTTTCAGTACAAAAAGGCATGGTTGGGTCCCATAGTACTTAATAAATGTAATGATTATTGTCGGTTTTGGGTTGTAGCAGTTACTTGTTCACCTCAGAAGGTTGAAATGTTGTCGTATTAATTGATGTCCGGTTATTTTCACCTCCTCCTACAGTGCGACTGAAGCAGGAGAAGCTAGGGGTAATTATGGAGGGATAGAGTGCAGATGACACGTGGCAGTCCATTATGTGTCATGTGTTCATATATCCTTGTTTGGCACCGTGGATAAGGTCATCTCTGTAAGATTAGAACGTTTGTGCGGGGTGCCATGTAGAAGTATTGGCATGACTAATTAGATTGTCCATGATTAGTTGGTAACATATCCAACAGTGTAAGGAGAACCTATTTAGGGGCATGCTTGTTAGATTGTGGATAATTTAGTTGGATTAGTTGTATAAGAATTAATATTAGGACCTTAACCGAAGTAATATAGCCAGCCCGTGCACATCTTGTATGCAGTATGATCAGGATTAGGTCTAGAAGGACATTCTAGCAGTGCGGCAAGAAAGGAGTGCGGGTGGATTATGCCGGACGAGGTGAGCCTTATATTAATCAGGAATATCAGCTTAGGATAAGGCTAGGCTAGTGCGACAGGCATCTTTAGCACAGGGTCATGGAAGTGCAACTGTAGTACGTACATGCATTAATTGGTTAGTCAGTGACAATGGATGCACATATTATTTCCACACGGTCACTTGAATCATTATGTATTGTTAAGGAGATAAGAGAAGAAGATGGAAGGATGCTACGGGGAGGAAGACGAAGAGTCTTCTGTCCATGTTCATTCCCCCTCCTTGATGAGAAGTCAAGGAGTTGGAAGGTCACAATTAATGAAGAGAGCGGAGATATAAAAGGCGGATTCTTCACCTGTGGAAGGTATATTCTGATACATTCGAACACTCACTGATTCTCTCTCTCTCTCTCTCTCTCTCTCTCTCTTTCGATAAGGATTTGGTTATTCCATTTGTGACTAACTTAATCATCGGAGGGAATTCCAAGCCATAGTGGCGGGGGGTCTTCTAACCGTTTTCTATGGTTGCAGAGTTGTTTAAGGAGATCGAACAGTGATTGAAGAGAATTCAACAAGGATGGAGTTCTAAGTTAAGCCCAGTTAGTAGCATTCAACGACAGTGGAGGTTTTCACCATCGACAATACCCTTGAGAGCTCGAAAACCCTCATTTTTAGGTCTTTGCTCTCTCTACCTCCCTCAAGTACGCTCTCTCTCTGTGTGTGTGTTCTTATCTTTCCCTCCTCCCTTCTTTCTAGTGTTTGAGGATCTTCCCTTAGGAGTTTGAAGAAAACCTCCTTCACTAACGTCGATGAGAGCGACGAGAGCTACACAGTGACGGTCTCGGTTGGTGTCGCTATATAGAATCCCTCATCTAGGATTTAGAGACTCAATGGTTCCGGTGGGTAAAATCTCCAACTCCTATTAAGTATGTGTGTGTATGTACATAGGTTCGATTTGGTAGCCATAGTATGTACATTGCATTTTGTGACCTAGGGCTACATTGTGGTGGAATACTAGTGACTATGTGGTTAGGAAAGGTCACAACCGGTCGACAATGGCTCGGGGGACCGGTCGCGGGCACATACAAAAACTCACTGGAAAACCACGACCGGTCGACAATGGCAAGCTCGACCGGTCGACGCTGGGAAATTTGCAATGTTTGAAAAACATAACCTAACCTGACCCTAACTCCTCCCGGGACTTCCCAGAACACCCCGAATTGAATACGAACCAAAAGGATGGACCAAGAAGGAGTGTGAAACCTAATTCCAATCGCTAATAAAATCCGAGGAGTCCACATTAAAATCCATTAATCGAATAGAGTAGTGAATTTAATTTCCGGAAATACCTTTAACAAATACGAGTCGTGACACTCTTCATGCTGGACAGCAGTTGGGGAGATAGAGCTCACTGGACCAGAAATTGTGCAAGAAACCACGGAAAAGATCAAGCTAATTCAGGAACGATTAAAGACAGCTCAGGATTGTTAGAAGAGCTATACAGATGCACGGCAAAAAGAGCTTGAATTCCAAGAAGGCGACAAAGTATTTCTAAAAGTATCCCCTACGAAAGGCGTCATCAGATTCGGGAAAAGAGGGAAGCTAAATCCCCGCTACATCGGACCATTCGAAATTCTTGAAAGGATAGGCCTCGTAGCTTACCGCCTAGAACTCACCCCAGAATTGGCTAACATCCACAATGTCATTCATGTATCAATGCTTCATCGATACATTTTAGACCCGTCCCACGTGCTTACCCAGCCACCAGTCGAGATAAAGAAGAATCTATATTATGAAGAGCGGCCAGTCAGAATTTTGGATCGACAGTAGAAGCGACTTAAAAACAAGACTATCCCGCTAGTGAAAGTCTAGTGGGAGAATCAATCGGGGAATGAAGCCACTTGGGAAAAACAGAGCGATGTGTGTCAAAAGTATCTGCAACTATTCACATAAGGTATACCTTTAATTACTATCTATATTCATTACTTCTTGTTTAAAGTTTGGGGACCAAACTTCTATAAGTTGGGGAGGATGTGAGACCCCAATCCTAAGAATGTATTTAATAATATTTCATTTCAGAGTTTTGAGAAATTATTCGCTAAAATAATAATAAAACCCAAGACTAAGGTCCAGCTACAAGTGACCTTCGGCATGGTAGGGTCCGGCTATAGAAGCTCGTCCTTCGGTCAGAACGGGAGAAACCCTGTGCAGCCGGACTGGCAAACAGCCGCAATGCCGAAGCAGTCGTGCTGCCGAAGCACCCGCACTACCGAACACCTAGGGTCAGGCCTTCGGTTCCATTTCTCCCTTCGGTCAAAACGGACAAAAGACAAACATAGACCCGACAAAAAGCAAAGGAATCTCTACAAAAACTGAGAGTTTCCGAGATTCCCGCTAAAAGCTGCCGCCTACTAGGAATCTCGCTGAAAAGCTGAAAGGAATATCGACTGATCGGTTGACACCACGTCCGGACAAATGCGCGCGGATAAAAGCTGTTGTAGCTAGAAATTCAGGTGGGCGCCGCCCACTGGTCGGCCACAGACCCATTTTTGGCGCCAAATGAGACCCCCCTCATGCCTATAAATAGAGATTCTACCATCCTCCAAACTTCACACCAAACTCCCTCTAGAGTAGATGTACCCTCCGTTTCTCTCTCTAAAAGTCGTCCAAATACCCCTCCATTCGTCAGACTTGTTGATCGGCCAAGTCATAAAGTCCTTACTTGTCCAATCACTTGGCAGAGCATTCCCACACTCCTCAGTACTCGTCCAACCTCAGCCGCACACACCACTTGCTCAAAGATATCCTTTCGAGAGTTCCTGACGTTCTTTCAGTCCGGCAGAACTGTTGACCTCCGGACACTTGTTCACTTCGGCAAATCTTAATCCACACTTAGCACCCTCCGACAAGAATCGATTGAACAACTCACTCTTTGGTCAGAAGGTACATCTATAACCTTTGGGCCTTCGGCCATCCCACTTGTTCGGCAAAAGCCATAAATAGACCCATTGTTGTTCGGCAGACTCATTCTGAGCCTAGCCACACAACTGTAAATCATATCATTTCACTTCCTCGATGCGGCAACCTTATTGTAGTTCGGAAGAGCTTGTGCACGGTCGAATAATCCCAGTCGCACAGCCAGTCCTTACCTTTCCATTCAGCAATAGACCAACCGGCTGAGTTTCGGCGCGACAAAGCCTCTAGGACAAGCTTAGTCTACGGCAAACCTCACTTAGGTCAGTAGACGAGACCAAATAACCCTCAAACAGACGCTTAGGCCTTTGACCAGAGTCTGCATGGCAAAAGACTCACTGCCTTACCTGGCAACTCGACAATATGGCCCCCGATCAGGAGACCCTCCGACTAAACTAAACAAACACTTAGCGATGACCATCAGTGATCCTTCGGCTAAACACTGCTTCGACAAAAAGCACCAGACCTCCAGGCCTCCGGCCAGAAGCCGAGCTTCGGCCATGAGTTCGGTCCGGCAGAATGTTTTGGTTAGAAAATTATAAGTTTCATGTTTGGCAGATTCGAGCCAAGCGCTACCTTAGGATCAAAGGCATGAAAACCCTACATCATTCAGGTGAATCTCTATATACCATATTTACTCATACTTTCAAAGTGCTCATTTCCTTCACAAAATACGATTATGGTTAATGAACCTCAAAAGTCACTATATTATCACTTGTTTTGAGAAAACAAAATAGAGCACAAACTCTCCCTTTTTGCATGGACCAACAGACGATTTCGAACGACAGAATTTATAATTTTTTTATAAAGAAACAAAACCGAAATGGAGATGAAACAGAACAAAATAATCATACGGCAAAGAGCCCGATTACAGTGATGTAAAGCCTACGGGCATAATATTATGATGAAAGGCCTACGGACAGGATCCTTAAAGCGCAAAAGACGCTAAAACCATTAAGGGCGGGTAGCCTTGGTGATGCCACTAGGAGCGGTTAGCCCTTGGTGAAGGTACTAGGGACGGTTAGCCCTTGGTGCAAGATATTGGTACAAGCAAATGGAGGCTGCAAACCCACAATGCTACTTAGGCCATGGGCCATTCTGATGCAGAACTGTTTTACGATTGAAAACTATTAATCCATGAAACTTAAAATATGTTATATATTGATTCACTCTAGCTTGGGCTTATGCATTTTTCTAAAACCATTTCAGGGCATATCGAAGATTAGCTTTGGAACAGCTTAGTAGTTTGATGATTTTATGTCTCTTTATTTCTCTTGTATAGGCCCTTCGAGCCTACCAATGTTGTAACCCGAATGTACTAATGAAATGTATGCACTGCTCTGATTTGTTCACTCGCTTCCGCATTTTATATTTGTTATAATAGAATTTCTCAACTCTTGTATCTTAGGCCTTTGCGAGCTTTCTCGTTGGCCGGTCATGGATTCATCTCAAGATTGGGATGGGTCATGACATAGAGAGGGAGTTAATCCCTCATTAGTCTAATCTAATTTTGTTCTTGGAGGCTAGAGAAAAGAGAAAAGGGATAGCAAGAGGAGATTTGCATATTTCAAGGCTTTTAAAAGAGAATCTAAGGTAGAGTTCTACAATTTCATTCCTAACATAAATATGAATCCATTGATGTAGTTTGTATCTTTATACTATCTTTGAATTGGTCTAGATCGAGGCTTTATGATCAAATCCATTTCTGGGGATTATCCTTAGAATTAGGTAATGATTCATGAGATTTGAGGATGTTTAAAGGTTGTAATAGCCCCATAATTGAGTATATAACATGTCTAGAGTTTTAAGAACACATTAGTGGTCGATTTGTGCAGTGGGGAGTGTTCAAGTTGAGATTAGGAGAGTAGGAGTTGATTTGGATCGAAGTGGTGTAAATCGCAGAGCAGTGGCAGGGGTAGTAGGAACTAGTTCTGGTGGTGTGGAAACTGGTTCCGAGGGTCTCTAGTGGCTGGTGACGGGTTAGTGTATGAAGAAGGCAGAACCGGTTGCGGGTTGCGCAAGAACCAGTTGCGGGGGTCCAGTCCGGGATACCGGTTGCTGGCTTCTGGGATACCGGTTTCTGAGGATTTTTTTGGCAACCGGTTGCGGGTATTTTGGGAACCGGTCGCGAGAGGGTCTGACCCAAAATTTTGGTTAAGTCTTGGGAAGTTGTAATTGACAAAAACAAAAACATTTAAGTATAATTCTTGGTATGTTAAGATGTTTAAAGGCTTAATTAAATATGTTTAACTACAGGTGAGGAGACGAGACCTTCGAATTCTAAGAAGTGATCAATCCAACTTCACATTTTCGGTGAGTGTATAGATACCTCTTTATATATGTCCTTTGACTCGTGAATTGCTTGTGTTGACGTATGTGGGATATGTATGGGATTATGATTGCATGCTCACATGACATGGATGTGTTAAATCATATGAAAAGGCATCGTGATTCAATTACGAAGTATTGTATGTACGTATCTTCAATGTATGCTTATGTTAATGCATGAGGTGTTTGGTATTCATGCATTTATGATGTTTTAATTGTTTATGAAGTATCAAGCATGATTTAATGAGAATGTAATTAATTTCCTAATGAAGGTTCTTAAGTGCATGTTTACTTGAAGTGTGAGCACTTTACATTGTATCATAGGGATACATTGGAACATTGAAATGTAACATT
>NMUG010000704.1:0-20701 GCA_002855965.1 Monotropa hypopitys | reverse complement strand
GGAATGAATCGTCAAGTTGCACAACATATCATTTTCCCCAAGCTCTTCGGCATGAAAAACAAATGCAACCAAGTCCCCCACACATTTCCAATCACGAATAGCTAGGCTAGCAAGATGAGAACACATTCAGCTAAAAACGTCTGCTACTACGTTTGCTTTACCTGGATGGTAATGCAACTCAAAATCATAGTCTTTGAGGTGCTCCATCCATCGCCATTGTCGCAAATTAAGTTCCTTTTGAGAGAAAATATATTTAAGACTTTTGTGATCCGAAAAAACTTCAAACTTTTCGTCGTAGAGATAATTCCTCTAGCTTTTCAACACGAAGACGACGACCGCAAGCTCTAAGTCATGGATATGATAGTTCTTTTCGTGCATCATCAATTTCCTCGAACCATAAGCAATAACTCGGCTCACTTGCATCAATACGCAATTCAAACCCTCATATGAAGCATCACAATAAACGGTGCAGTCAACTCCTCACCCGGGTACGATAAGAATAGGTGCAGAGGTTAATCCTCATTTCAACTCTTCGAATGCCATCTCACAAGAGTCGTCTCATACGAATCGAACATCCTTGCGAGTCAAACGAGTCATAGGTGCCGCCAAGAGTGAAAAATCAAGAACAAAGCGTCGATAATAACCGATTAAGCCCAAGAAACTATGGATTTTGAACACATTTTTTGAACGCGGCCAAGACATAACGGCTTCTATTTTTTCCGAATCTACCAATACCCTATCGCGAGACACAACATGGCCCAACCTCGGACAACAAAAACTCACATTTACTGAGTTTGGTGAACAAATGGTGCTCCCGCAAAATCTCAAGAACAATACGAATGTGAACTTGAGGCTCTTCCTCGGACGGTGAATAAATCAAGATGTCATCAACGAAAACCACTACGAATCTATTCAAGAATGCCCGAAAGATATGATTCATCAAATACATGAATGTGGTTGGCGGGTTGGTCAAACCAAATGGCACAACGACAAATTCGAAATAACCATAATGAGTACGAAAAGCGGTTTTTGGAATGTCCACGGTTCAAACACGTAGTTGATGATAACCTGACCTCAAGTTGATCTTTGAAAATCATATCGAACCTCGCAATTGATCGAAAAGATCGCCGATTCTAGGCATTGGATACCTATTCTTCATGGTAACACGATTCAATTTATGATAATTGATGCACAAGCGAAGAGATCCATCATTCTTTTTTGCAAAGAGAGTCGGAGCTCTCCAAGAAGAAGAACTAAAACAAATAAAACCCAAATCATAAAGCTCTTGCAATTGCGACTTCAACTCTCTCAATTCGGTCGGTGCAAAATGATACGGTGGAATCGAGATAGGCGCAGTTCCTGGAAGTAAATCGATAGAGAACTTTACTTCCCTCTTGGAAGGTAAACCGGGCAAGTCTTCCAGAAAGACGTCCGGAACGCAAATGATCAAAGGCAACTCTCCACCATTGGAAACGTCATCATCCAAGACCAAGCTCGCTAATAAACAACAAATGAAATCCCGCTCCTTCAGATCATACAAACAAGACTCAAGAGGTTCCCTACGCTCCCCATAAAAGTAGAGGGTATCTCTTTCCGGAGCACGGACTAGCACACGTCGACGATGACAATCGATATTGACATGAAAGGTAAACAATCAATCCATGTCAAGAATAAGATCAAACCCGGACATACCGAATTTAATGAAGTCGAAAACAAACCGCCGATCGATGATAGTCAAATGACAACCATGACAAATGCGATTCAAAGGGACCCGACTCCTAACTGGTGTTTCCATTGACAAAGGTGGACTCAATTCTTCCAATTCTAATCCCAATGTAGACGCAAACGATACAGCCAAAAATGAATGTGATGTGTCGGAATCAATAAGAACGCTTTCCCAAAAATTATAAACAAGAAAGGTACCACTGACAACACAAGTCTCTGGGTGCTAAGAAAGCTAGTGATGCAATCGCTAGAATAGCATATGCCCTGCCCTGGATAGTCTGGCCACGACTAAAACCACCGCATTGAGCTGAAGACTGACCCGGTCTTGAAGAGCTCGATCGATCAACTCTAGAACCCTGGCCCGATGAAGCTAGACCCAACTGTAGGTGTTGCTGATACCCTCTAACCCGTGTGAAGCCTGGCCTAGAACGAGACTGTTGCACTGACCCGACCTCACTATGATCTCCACCCTTCAATGGACATCCTCTAGATACATGGCCCACATAGCCGCAATCAAAATAGGTAACTTGGGGACACTCTGAGCGATAGTGCCACGGTTGGTTGCATCGGTGACATGCGACTTGGCTTCTAGCAGAAATTTCATGGTTGCCGACGCTTGCTTGCGATTTCTGTCCTTTGGAAAAGCATGAATGCTCACGTTGCTGCTTTCTCCCAGAACTTCCTGACGATGAACTAGAGCCAGATACTTGCCTCCTAGGTTCCCAAACTCACACTTCTTTGGTAGACTCCCTCTTAGGTTCTACAGTCCTCACACATTCGACCATATTCGCAAAATTCTAGATCCTTTGACTCATAATGAGTCTTTGGACCAATGAGTGAAGTCATTTCTCGAACCGCTTGCACTTCGTTCCTCCGAACTAACGAAGTCCGGAGCGAACATCAATAAGGCCTGGAATTTGATGGTGAATTGAGATACCGTCATCGAACCCTGCTCCAAATGCTTAGATTGCTCTCTAAGGTTGTCACGGTTGGATTCAGGAAAATATTGACTCTCGAATGTCGGTTCAAACTCCGCCCAAGTCATGGCTCCATGATTGCATATTTGTGTTAATAAAAATGGTTGCAAGGTTATAGATGTTAACATGCATATGATGAAATGCTAGGTAAAATGGTGTTAAATCATATTTGATTGCCATACAATAAGTATTGTGTGTCGCGTTGTAAGGTATTGCTTCGTTGGATTCGCATGTTTGGCGGAAGTCCATGGTGTTTTAGAAGTCATCGAGTAGGGAGATAGAACTCTTGTGGTTAGAGATGGTATTGATGACTTTGAGTGTAAGGTTTTGTTTGGAGTCTTAGGAGAGGCTCGGGAAGGTTGGGAATCAATGTGGTGGAGTCCTTCGATGTCTATAATGTTGAGTAATTATTCGAGGTGTAATAGCATATGAAGCCTAACTCACTTGGGGAAAATTGGCAAAAAAGTCGAATTAATTTGAGGTTAGGTGTTGTATCCTCGTAAGCAGTTTAGAGGTGTTTTCGGTGGAGTTGCTAATGTCTTTCGGTGTCTAGATTGATGAGTAAATGTTTGAGGTTGAGTTTAAGATGAAAGGAAGTGAAAGAGAGTGAGTTCGGACCTTTTCTGTGATGCTCGTCCAGACCAAGGTCAGTGGTCATCCGAATGAGAGTGGCAGAGGCAAGTTTTTGGACAGCAATGATGTTCGTCCGGACCAAGGTATTGGTCGTCCGGATGAAGCTCTGGCTCGTCCGGACAAGAGTGTCAGACTGGATACAGAAAATTAAGGGCAAAATGGTACTTTTGATCCTAAATTGTTTTGGAGCGTCCCTAATCGTGTATTAGGGTTAGCCTCCATTTTTCATATTCCTCCAAGAGAGAGAGGGGAAGAAGAGAGAGATACTTATTGAACCTTGGCAATTTGAAGTCCATGGAGCGATCCGAGGGCGGATTTGGAATCCTTGAAGCATAAGGATCGTCCTATGAGGTATATTTTTATCATTTATGTATTTTTGTTCTTGGGGATTTCGTAGATCTCGTCTTGCTTGAACATGGTGGAGGGAAACGGTTTATATTTTCGTTATGGACGGAGTGTGGCGTCTGATTCATGGTATGTTCGTCATAAGTGGACGTTGGTGTTTATAGAATTTTGGTTTGGGGCATGTAAGCAACCTAGTGTTTCATGGGATTATTCATATGTTTGTCATTCGTAGGTGTCTATGGGTATTTGCATAGTGGGTTGGGGCATGTGGTAGAGTAATGGCATTATTCAATAAATTTACTCGCATACACTATTATTGTATCGATTCTGAATATTGTAGTTGATACAAGTGGTTGGAGTGGGGCTTCCAACATTTCGAGGAGATAGTATTGGCGTCGTTCATGCGATATTTTGGTGAGTCTAGTAGATATGACAATTGTATTATATATTTGCGAACATAGGAGTAGTTCCTTTCAAATGAACAAATTGCTAAGGAGTTGGGCATGATTGAATTAAGATGAAATCATTTAATTCAAGGATAATGTATGTGTATGTGTCTTGAACACTAAATAATAGAATTGTGGAAAATCAAAAGGACAGACTTGGGTGTGTGTGAGTCGATGACATGAAATATGATAATAGTCAGTCTTACTATCTAGGTTACTCGCATGATTTAGTTGAAATATGGGAATTGATAACCAACTTGATATGGTGCATGATTTGCATAGTTAGATGCATGTGTATTGTGAAATGTGGAAATGGATTAATATATTCATAATCCGAGTATGAATGCATAATAAGATGCATAATGTATGTGTTGTGTGAAAGTGTGAAAGTCGTAAACAAATGGTGGGAAATGGGTTGATTTTACTCGCAGAGCTGGACATAATGCCATTATATTTACAGAGTTGGGCATAATGTCATTACTTTTATACTGTTAAGCTTGATGCCATTTTATTTACAAAGCTGGGCAAAATGACATTCTATTTACAGAGTTGGGCTTGATGCCTTTTTATTTCAGAGTTGGGTATGATGCCATTTTATGCATAGTGTTGGGCAAACATGTCATTTCTTGTAGAACTGTGTAAGTGTCGAGTTGTAGAGATATAAGATGTAAAGGTGTTAATCAGAAAAAGGTGTAAAGATGTGAAAGTTGCATGTGAGCATAAAAACTGTGTGGGTGTAAAGATACACGAAAAGAAATAAAGTGTATAAATGAGTAGAGTAGTGATTTCGTATTGATGTATACTCATGTATGTGTGGTTAAACTCATAAAAGGGTCATGTTATGTATGCATTGATTTGTATGTCTTTGGGAAGTGCATATATGGAATTATGTATGTTAGTGTGCGTAAAGGATTAAAGTGTGTAAAAATGGAAAGTTGTAGTTGCATAGGTGTATGAATGTGCGGTCAGGTAGAAAGGTTAGAAGGTGGTCAATGTAAATGTGCAAAGTCGTATGTGTGATTGTATAAAACGAAATGGTATGATTGGAAAAGTGGAAGACGTTATGCCTAGGTTGTGTTATAGCAGGAAGTCATCAATTTGTAATATGGCATTGGAGTTAGTGTTACACTTTGATAACCGTGGAAACTAAATAAAAAGAGTTAAATTCAAATTTATTCATGTGATACTTGTTATTGCACATTATATTGCATCTTTTGGGTACTTCTGGTTGGTATATCAGATTTCATCCTGTGGCACTCATTGTTGTGCTTTGGGTCATATTCTGTGGATTCTAGCAGTTACGCATCAGCTTATATTTTGTGGTGATTGTTGTTTGTACTTCAGATTTCATTTCTGTTGTTGGAGTCTTGTTAGTCATATATATAACTTTTCATAACTAACAAATTCCTAGAGTTCCTTATCGTATTCTTTTGTTGCTTGGAAATTCAAATTGAGGAGGCTTATGGTTCGGGTCCACTATAGTTGCTTGGAGTTTTGTGGGCTATGCTTGGTTGGAGATAGCATAGGAGTTGGTAGGTGTTTGGTGGCTAGTTTTATTCTAGTCTTTGTTGAGTTGTACTTGCTCATTTTCAGTCGATTGTATATCTTATCAGGTTGTTCCTTTTTATAGAGATTGGGTTATTATTACTTGTAGTCTTCCGCTGTGGTTTTTATTATATATTGGAGTTAAGTTGTTCTTTATTTTGAGAAGAGGATTTGGGGATGTTTTATAATTATGCTCTTATAGCTTGAGGTGTCTTGAGATTTGAGGATTTTTGGTGGTTTGTAACAAGGGTCGTTCTTTTTTTCCTTTAATAAAGGTTAAATTTGGAATGGGATGTTACAGCTTCACTGTTCGATTGCTTCCCCTGTCAATTAATAAGAAGAAAAAGAGATTCACAACTTATTCTCTGCGATATCCAACATATCCAAGATCTTACGGACCTCGGATGGCCAGTGATTGGCTTCAAATGGATCACCCTCTCCACTGAACTTGGGAGGATCCATCCTCTGAAACTCACGAAGTACTTCAATAGTACGACTCCCAACATCTTCTCTAGGAATAGTTGTTCCACGGTTTGCCTTAACCATAGCAGCTACAAGGTCTCTCACGAATTGGCTAGGGACAACCATCCCTTCGGGAATAGGTGCGGTCGGATGGACATCATCAGGAACATCCCCTGGTCAACCATTCACCTCTTCACTAACTGCATCTGAAGTAGGGACCTCGCGGCGGCCCCTACCACGGCCTAAAGCATGATGTGGAGGCATGATTCTACAAGAAGGAACAATGACCACATCGACAACAAAGAATAAGCCCAACAATATAGCTATCAAAGATCCGCATCTTGAAGATAAGGCAAGGGTCGCACAATGACAATATGAATTGAATCAAGACTTCGAGGTAAACAATGATAAGATCAACTATACGAGAACCAAAACAAGGATCGAATATCCATAGACAACCAACAATAAGGTGGGGTTCCCAAGAAGCATTCATTAAGTTGTTCTTATTTATCAATTTCCATAGATCTCATGCAATGCACGCAAGCACACCGATCATACCATATATAATGCAATATAGTGCAACCCATTGAAACTATGTCACCCCAAAGTTCTTAGGTTTTCGAAATCAAATGCTCTGATACCCCGGAATTTAAAACCAATTTTTTAAAAAATGAATTATAAATGAAAAGATAACTACCAACCATAAATAATTTCTAATATTACATGTCAAACAGCACATCAGGAAATAACATCCAAACACAAGCAAATGAAGTTTAAGTTTTACAGACCAAATATAAATCCGAAAATATGAAGGAGAGAGAAAAAGTTTAATACAATGATACCAAAATGACCCTCACAAGTCTACCAAAATAAATGCAATAATCCACTGCATGCCAATATCCAGGAACATCTAACTTTACTTCAAACCCGGGGCTTGGTACCTAAAAAAGATAGATTGGACGAAAAGACCAGTAGAGAAATCTATATCTAAGGATGTATATGGTTGTGGTGAGTGAGTGCGGGCATACAGAAATACAATATGTATGCATGAGAACTCATTGTTCTCCAATTAAATTAGTATTTCCAATTCAATTTAATAATTTCCAAATCAATCGACCTTGACGAAATCAAGGGATACATATCAATCAACTTTCACGAAATCAAGGGATACCATCCTTCATCATGTTTTCCAATTTAATGAATATTTGAGTTTTGGCTAATTCCGTGGTAGAATCTCGTCGACTAACTACCCGTAAAGTTCCTATTGTTTCTAAACCCGTCGGGAGGGCCCAGTAAAGCCTACATTGTGAAATGTCGTGAGTGATATCTATCTAGGGACCGAAATTCCCAAATAATAGCCAACCCAGGAAATCCACGTCTCATTAAGCACAAATTGTCTATTTAATCATTTTCCTTATTCCATAGTTAGGGCAAATCATCCTAACCAAAATGTCTTTCACATCACCCATGCAAGGGGCAATGTCATTTATTCCAAATCAATTTCATATTTTGAGAACAATAGATGCAAAACCCTCAATTTATAGTTGCCTATGAATCTTTACTGTGATAATCAAGAATCAATTCACATTGCCTCCAATCCTGTTTTTCATGAAAGGACTAAACATATCGAGGTTGACTGTCATCTTGTGCGAGAGAAGTTAACTGGTGGGGTGATTGCTACTCCGTTTGTTTCTACAAGAGCCCAGCCAACTGATATATTTAATAAACCATTTTAAGCCACGTTTAGAGTTGATATGTAACAAATTGGAAATTAGTAATATTTATTATCCAAACTTGAGGGGGTGTTAGAGTGAGTGAGTTTTGTTTTATCCCACATCGGGTATTCTACTCTTGTAACCAATTTAGTGAGAGTATAAATTAATAATATTCATGTTAGGGTAAATCAGCACCCTATACACTTTTCCCTTTCTCTGTTATCAAAACCCCTAAACATAATCCTTTGAAACCATGATACACTGCAAAAGACAAAAGACAGAGAGAGATGCTATATTACTTATAAATAATAAACGGTAGAATACAAGCCTAACCATTAGGTTAAATAGAAAAGCCCTAGTAAACCATAGAAAACATAAAATCAAAACTACCCTTAATTAATAATATACATGCCAACCACCGCAAAGTACTACTCTATATTCACAATCATGTGCAAATTCATAAAAACAAGAGCCTGGTACATATTCATCGGAAAATAGTAGAATAATTGATCATGGCCTAACCCTACATTAACTATTTCTTTCTATGGTAATCGATCTATTCCCAACTCTTGTTGTAATGACAACCCTCCTGGCCATTAGCGAATATTACAGACTCTTTCAGCTACTAGTGACAGTGTTGGCCCTTACCCAACCCTCTTGGCCGTTAGTGACTCTTCCGGTCATGTGCAGTCTTTATAGTCACGTACACATTCATAACATTACTCTTCAACAAACATAGAGCTAAGCCCATGTTATGCAATAACATGCTTTAAATGCTAACAATACTCCTTCTTTCAACTTTTAGTCTATACATGTACTCGCGTATAAACAAACTGTTAATTCAGATTTGCAATACATATACACCCCATATTATCTTTGTGGGTGGTGTCACAGTACGTGTTGCCGTTTCCAAAGTCCAAATATAGCTAAATGCATACCTTACCAAGACCACAGGGGCTTTTATGCAATCTATTTCTTATCTTGTTTTTATTGGGGTATCCATTTCCAATTCCTTCCCTTCTTGTTTTTCTTCTCTCTCCTCTTTTCCGCAAAAGTTCACTTGCAAAGGCAAATAGAAGACTCTAGTTTAGTGGCCACTTCTTTGCATTTTTGTTTTAATTTGATAACTATATCATATATCACGTCAAATATATAAGTGACCACTTGTTCTAACACCAGTATCAGGGCAGTGTATAAAACTAACCCATCATCCCACACTTAATATTTTCAACCTTTTCAGCTTAATGAAGTTGCTCTCAATCTCCTAAAAATTATATCTGACCATAGTTATTTAAAGCGTGAGGCGCACCGAGGTGCAAAGGTCTCGTGGGGTCTAGGTGCGAGACGCAACGAAAGGTGCGCGCCTCATCGAAGCGATGCGCACCTAGGCAAAAAAATGGCAAAAAATAGCATTCAACAATATATCAAATAGTAAATGACAAGACAATGAATTTGAGAGTATCCCATTTAAAAAAGCCACAAAACATCCATAAAATAAGGAATTTCTCTCTTTGCGTGATCCACCAATTGCGCATACTTTCAAGCGGGATATGTTCTATTACCTTCGTTTGCCATATAAATCGCTTGTTCAAAAAAATAAGTAATCAAAAGATATACTTGAATACCATAATGACTGTATATACCATAATTACAGTTGCATAGTTGTATATTACATATACATATTTTATATTACAATATTACATCGATAATTTACTGACTGTAGAGGATATGAGAGTATACTTTATATAAATATCTACTTATTTATATCTACTTGTATAATCTGTAAATATCTACTGATTTATACTTTATGTAGTTGTACACATAATTATATATACAGTATACATAGAATCCATAGACATATATATCTAAAAATACATATAGCGAGATAGAAGAAGATTGCAGATCAGATCAGAAAACGAAAGGCACAGAGAGAAGAAGATAGCACAAGAGAAGAAGATAGACTGAAACAAACGAAGAACGGAGAGAGAAGGAGATCGCAGACAGCAACGGAGAGAAGATGTGTGCGAGAAAAAGAGGAAGAAAGAAGGTGCGTGCCTCGCGCCTCGGTGGTGCCTCGCGCCTTGGCTCACTGAGGCGCGCGCCTTTGACAACAATGTATCTGACCTGTAAAATCAAGACGTCAAGTTTGTATCCTTAAACAATATAAGTATTCTTTTATTCACCTACAATGCATGAGAAAGCATTACTCGTGTCTCACAACTACGCTTAATAAACTATATTTCTCTCAGGTTGACCATGGTTTGATTCTTTTGACATGATTTCCTACTCTAAATTACTAATATTCACACTGTATTCTAAAAAAATGAAACTACATCAAGATATGGAGTTGAGCAAAACGACAACCAAACGTTTAGGCATACGTGATCCAACTCAGAGCAAGTGTGATTAGTAAGACTTGAACAAGTAATTTGCAGGATTATACTGTTTTTCCTAAATGAGGATGACATACCCTAGAACTCGCTAGCGAAGAACAATGTTTTTAGCAAATATATAGAAATGTGTGCTGGGGAAAAAATAAGATGCATCAAGTGAACCTCATTTATTTGCTTATTCAAAATAAGCAAATAAGATGGTTTAGTTAACTCTTATTGCTTATTTTCTTAACCCATCATATAGAACAAAGCAAATAAGCAAATGAGTTGCCAAATAACTTTTGCTTATTTTGTGCCTTGCTTATTGCTTGCTTCAAGTAAAATTAGCAAGTGAACCAAACGGACCCTATAATATCTCATCATCAATTTATGCCAATATATTGGACATTTTGGAAGGATACAAAAAACGAAATTACATGCACCAAATTTCATGACCCCACACCATCCTTAATGGACAAAGACAGCATACGAAATACCAATATTTGGATACAGTTGTATCTTTGCAAAAAGCTCCTCTGAAGCGTGATACCCATAAAACTTCCTTGCCCATACAAGACTACAGCCATGCACGTGTTGTCGTTTCAAACTGGATTTTCCATTGAGCTGTAAGAGTTTGACCCAAAAATACATCAACAGCAGCTGTTAACATCCAAAATAAAACGAGAGAGAGAGAGAGAGAGAGAGAGAGAGAGAATACCTTCAATGCCTTCTCAATAGAAAGGGAGATCAAATTTGTACTTGCAGCAGCTAAGCAATTTAAAAAACAAAATGAATACTAAACATGGGTACAATGAGAATTAGACAATGGCAAACACTAAAACCAATCCTTAATTGTCAAAAATTAAGGAACACCAAACATCTTGTTGCAATATATCCATCGACCACCATTTATGCGTGAGATGAGCATGTCAAATGGCTACCAAGAGAAGTCAGATTTGGACACAAAAGAAACCAAAGGAAAAAATAACAATGACAAGTGATAATATGTATTCTGCAATAAATAAATACATAGAAATGATGATAATCATAATAATAGGAATAATAATAACAGCAATAACAATAATAATGATATGATGCTGAACACATAGAATCTTACGGTTCAACAATAAAAAAAGTATTATCTGGCTAAATACTATTCAGAATCAGATTAGAGTCCGTAAAAACAACATGTGCACGTCATCCAAAGCCTTTTAGGATCATAAAATACACATGCACATAGCCACATGAACGCATAATAATCAGAGTGGTTCACAAAAACTAAGTCAAAAAAAAGTTGCCTAACTGGTGATGTCAAGGAGAACAGATAGTTTGGAAAACCTATGTTGTCTCCATGAACATGGAGAATAAGATTATAATTTAGACCCTTGTCATCACGATAAGTGGAACCTCAGATATGTGATAAGAACATTTTGCAAGAAATAGAGCTACAGTTAATAGATCTCCATGGTTGAAGACACAGAAAAAGCCTGAGCACAAGTGCGATGTCAATTAGGCATAGCACCTGCATGCAGATTTGCAATACAAATGGAAGTGCTTCTGATAATATACAAAAGAAAAAAGTCAGAGGCCACATAGCATCACAAAATATGTAATTCGACCCATGTGTCATACCGTCTTGGTCAGGCTGAATTAAATCTGTGCACGGAATGTATAAATAAGGTAAAGCCTGCATCAGACGACAAGGAAATCAAACAGAAATGATTTCAGTGACGGAATGATTTCAGTAAAAAAAAAGGCGGAACAATCCAAAGAAAATTTGTTTCTACCAAAATTGCTGACTATCATTGTGTTGTACGCCACTGTCATATGCTAATTGACCACACTTTGAACTCATGGGAGTAACTTATAACTAGAAAAAGTACAAGAAACGAGAGTAAACGTAGGTTGACACGGCAAATATGAGAAAATACAAGCACGACAGGGAAGCGGCAATCTATTGAGATAAACATTGGTATTACATACATCTACACAAGCAACATATAAGACTGGTCAATTTCTAAAGTTCTATGCTTAAAAGTTTACTACGCGAAATTGAAATAGATAAATGTAGACAAATCCTAATTACACAGTACGCATCAGCACCCAAAAATAGAACCTTGGTTAAATCATTACCCCAACTCCCTCAAATTCCTTTTATTTTACGTCTTCTCCTTGTGTTCCTCTTTACCGTTTTCCCCATTTCTCTCACCTTCTACCCTCTCATTTTTTTCTCTCCCCACTCTTTGTGACCTCGTTATCAAACTTCCTCCTTTATAAACAGTAACATTCGTTCAAATAGATGTGCGTACAAGAGATACACCTCCCTCTCACTTCTATTGTCTTCTAGTATTTTATCACCTTGTTAAAATTAATGACTCGTCTAGGAGAGCTGAACATTCAAGATACACATTTCCATAACAATACAAACCAAGTACCGGATCACATCAAAATTCATTAAGTTTTACTGCAATCAAATCGCTTTGTCCCATTATATCACACAGGGTATCATGTATAAATTTATCTGAAGTATTATTATGTGTTGTAGTGTTAGTAATGGCATTTTCATAATTTAACTTTGGTAGCTTCTACTCTTGTCTCTTTTGTATATGAACAATATTTCATGAGTTAGGGTTAACTAACATAACCCTACACACTTTTCTCCCGCACAGTATCAGAGCTGTGAAACACAACTCTCGCTAGTTTTGGTGACCAAAACACTAGATAAACCAGCACCGACAACCGTGAGGCTTTACCCCAATACTGACAAGGAATTCAAACTTCAATGACAGGGTGGGATTCAATAGGGATAGAAACCCAAATACATACTATGTTTGCATAACCTAATTGTATGATGTAATGAAGTGCACGATATGCACACAAGCACACAACCATGCCACATGCATGCAAATGCAAAACCCATTGAGACTGCGTGTCTCCCCACGGTTCCTAGGTTTTCGAAATTTACATTTTGATACCAAGTTGTCACGTCCCAGATTTTTAAACCATATTTTTTATAATCAGATAATCTCAAGCTTATATCATACATATCCCAATAATTGCAATGTTACATTCATTCCATGTATCCTTCCTTTAAAAACATTTGAAAACTTCCAACAATATATACTTCAATTTGAATACAAAGGATATGAATACATGTACAACTTGCTTCCAATAATACACCAAAACAATAATACAATAACCTTATGAGAAAAGACAATAATGAAAACAAATTCACATCCCTCTTAGCCTTCTCCAATGAGATGCTCAGTTCATACCACGCCAAATCGTGCGTGAGATACAACAGAACAAGGATTGTCTATGTTAAACGAGCTTAATAAAATAGTCTCTATCCAATACTATATATGTATACGGTGCACAATGTGACAACAATGATCCACATGCAGATATGCCATGAATACAATGAATATGTGTCACATCTCATGAAATCTCCAATAAAACTCATTTAATATTCTTCTATATAAAAACAATGACTTTAACACATGCCTGATTCAAGTATACATACAATACCCCATAATACACCCGAAAACCTTGAACACATGATGAATAGTTGGAAGACATGAATACGTTTTATTCTTGTTCTAGAATACATAACACACTTATCCGTGAGCACCTTCATATTTTACTTTCCAATGATACATCATTTTCCTTTCTCTTTGAATACAATTCCCTTTTCCATTCAATTATATTTCAAACCCCCGCCTTGAATACATAGAGCATACTTCCTTGAATACATATATGGTTGGGACTGAATACATGAAAACCCGACACTTAAATACATATATGGTCGGGACTGAATACGTGAAAATCTGACACTTAAATACAAAATGACTCATTCAATGAATACAAATCGACCATGAATACAAAAGTACAAGGAGTATGGCTTTATGAGTTTATTCCTCGAAAGAGTGTCTCGTCGACCAACTCCTAGTATAGTTCCTCGTGATTCCCCGGAGAAGCCGGGAGGGCCCAGTCAAACCGCCATTGTGCAATGTCTTGAGTGATATACACCTGGGAACGAAATTCACTGAATACAATTTGGCTCAAGCCACCACATTCGACATTGAATACAATATGAATACATCTCGCCATTTCTTTGAATACCTATCTTTCTTTAAGAACATTTATCAATACATTCACATTTCTCTTTTGAATACACACCTTCATTTTCATTTTCATTTTCATTTTCATTTTCATTTTCATTTTCATTTAATAGAAGTATTCCCATTTCTACATTAGTTTAATAAGAAATACATTTTAATTCCAACGCCATGCAAGGACTCAAATTGAATACTCCAGCATGCTACAAAATACTTCAATTCCGTGAATACATGCTCAGTTTGACTAAAGAAGGTCAATACATGGGAAAGCACGAAATTGACCCCAATTTGAAGCCCTGGTTTTCAAAAAAATGGTGTTTTCGTGAAATATGAGGAATACAGTGTTTTAATAACTAATTGACCATCAATACAGACTCGATTGACCAATAAACTAAAAAATCGGGTAGAAGACCAACCCAAACAACCAGGTTTATGCATTAACACCTTAAAAATCAATGAAAACTCCAAAGATTCGAAGAATACAAGGACAAAGGCCATACATATATGGTAGAGGTAGAGAAAATCCTATGTTAGAGGAGAATACTCGAAACCCTAGGTGACGGTTCTTCACAATCAGTGATGAAACACGTCTAGATGTGAAGAGCACATGCCGATCTACATGCTTGAAGAAGACCACAAGCTCCGAAACTTGACTGTTGCGGAGATACCTTGGAGAAAACGGAGAGATATAGAGTCCGGAGATAGAGGGAGACAGTTGGTGGGAAATGAAGGAGGAGATAGGATTCTCTCACTCAACCAAAATCCTCGAATGAAAATATCCGTAATGTCATTATTGTTGTACGAAATGACACTATCTATCGATAGAGAGTGCCTCTCTATCAATAGAGGTGTTGTCACGCCCCAGATTTTCAAAACTTTTTTTTGAAATAATAAAATGTAACAACATTGGACAATTGATAAAACTCCTACCCAATCTAAAGTGCAAAAATAATGGGGAATGGAATACAAGCATGCAATCAAGCAAATAATCCGTAGTTTTTAAGTCGAAACACAACAATTTAAAAATAAAATATGCCAAAACATGTGGCCGACACATAACAACAAATAAAACTAGTGATAATACATCCTGAGGTTCTTTACGTTCATTTACCTGACTCAACCAGATATGCTTTGGACGACTTTTGTGACTATGTTCCGAGAGAAGTTTGTACCCTTAGCCATCCGAGAGGCTAAGAGCTTGGAGTTTCAAAACCTCAAGCAGGTAGATAATATGACTGTGACAGAGTATGCGACTCAGTTCGTGAAGCTGGCACCTTATGGCGACATTCGCCGGTAGCCTAACGTTTCCTTCTTTTGCAGCCAAGGTTCAGCCTCATCTCCACCGCTATCAACCGAGAACCACCGCAAGAAAGGCTTACCCCCCAACACATAGAAATAGAGGCCTTTGCGAGCTTGCTCGTTGGCCGGTCATGTATTCATCTCAAGATTGAGATGGGTCGTGACAAAAGTGGTATCAAGGAAGCTCTTACAATACCTGAGTGGAAAGAAGCTATGGTAGAGGAGATGACAGCCCTGAAGAAAAATGACACATAGGAACTTGCACCTCTTCCTAGGGAAAAGAAGTCAGTGGGTTGCAAATGGGTGTTCACTGTGAAATACAAGGCTGACGGGATCGTTGAGAGATACAAAGCAAGACTTGTTGCAAGGGGGTTCACTCAGACATACGGTATTGATTATGAGGAGACCTTTGCTCATGTGGCCAAGAAGAATTCTGTTAGGACCTTACTCTCTTGTGCGTCTATTTTGAATTGGCCTCTTAAACAGTTTGATGTGAAAAATGTTTTTCTCTATGGTGACTCAGAGGAAGAGGTCTACATGGACATACCACCAGGTTTTTCCTCTTTTGCTACATAAGGAAAGGTGTGTAGATTGAGAAAAGCTCTTTATGGATTGAAACAATCTCCGAGAGCATGGTTTGATAGATTTCTCAAAGCCATATTGAGATTTGGACATAAGCAGAGTCATACTGATCATACTATGTTCATCAAAAGAACTAATGGTAAGACTTCTGTTCTTATAGTCTATGTGGATGACATAATTATGACAGGCGATGATCTGGACGAGATACAAAACTTTAAGGCTCTTCTTGCTCAAGAATTTGAGATCAAGGATTTGGGGCCTATGAAATACTTTCTTGGAATGGAGGTGGCTATGTCTGACAAAGGTATTTTTATCTCTCAAATGAAGTATATTCTGGATCTTTTGGAAGAGACAGGCATGTTAGGATGTAAGCCTACAGATTCTCCTATTGAAACTAATCATCACATTTGCAGTAATGATGGAAAACATGCGGATAAGGAGAGATATCAAAGACTTGTAGGTCGTTTGATATACTTATCTCATACTAGACCAGATATTTCCTACGCAGTTGGGATTGTTAGTCAGTTTATGCATGATCCTCGTACTACTCATCTTGATGCTGTCTATCGTATCTTGAGGTATCTCAAGTATGCCCCCAGGTAAAGGAATTTTGTTCTCCAATCTTGGTCACTTGAAATTGGAAGTCTTCACCGCTGCAGACTGGGCAGACTCTGTTGATGATAGGAGATCTACATCTGGTTATTTTACCTTTCTTGGAGGAAACTTGATTACTTGGAGAAGTAAAAAGCAGTCAGTGGTTGCTAGATCCAGTGCAGAGGCGGAATACAGGGCAATGGCTCACGGTGTTTGCGAACTTTTATGGCTCCAAACCTTTTTACGTGATTTGGGATTCTCTGATGCTAGTCCGATGAAGCTCTACTGTGATAATAAGGCTGCCATAAACATTGCCCATAATCCAGTTCAACATGATCGAACGAAACATATCGAAATCGACAGACACTTCATTAAATAGAAACTGAGCAACGGTTTAATTTGTGTGCCCTTTGTAAGATCAGAAGACCAGCTGGCTGATGTATTTACTAAGGGTCTTAATAGTAGAAGTTTTCATCCCATTGTATTCAAGTTAGGATTGATAGATATCTTTGCACTAACTTGAGGGGGAGTGTTAAGTTATGTGTGTTGGTGTAAATAGTTAGGGTCAAAAGGGTCCTTGTGTATTTTATTTTTCTTTCTCTCTTTCCTGTATATTTACTCCTCATTAATGAATGAAGGTAAGTGGGTGTGATTATCCCCTTCGAACAATACCAAATACCCTTGTAAGCATTGATACCCTAGGATGTTTATCGGTAACTTATGGGATCCAATGCACTTCTTATCTGTAATGTCTTATATGAGTGAAGTGATACAACTCAGGGCATAAAGATTCAACATCCAAGGATCAAGCGCTACATAGGTCCATGATAACGGAATTTGTACTGCACTTATGAACACCTTGTAACTATCTGACAAGAATTGCTGGCTTGTCTCAGAAGTGTTGCACTCAACACAATGCTTCCTGAGACTCCAATTCACAAAGAACTTTGTTTGGATCTGATCTCCTCATTCATTCACATAAAGCATATTCGAGATATTGCACTCTAGCAAAAATTAACATGCAAAGAAGGTTTATAAACAATAGAAATTGTTGGTGGAATGCAGGTCTGGTTTCTTGCATAACGAATGAGATTTAGGAGTTTAAATAACAGAAATCCCACTTCCCTCTATTGCACAATACAACAAAATGTGTTGTTTTCAGACGAGAACATATTATGCATGTTCCCTTTGCCACAGCGACAACAATGTTCTCTGCAATCAGCAAGGGGGTTGAGCACAACTTCTTGCTAATGCGTCATTAGAACCCTACAAACCACAGAAACTACTTTTGTGTTGACATTATGTTTGTGACAAGTTTTCCAACAAAAAAAATACTTGTATTTGGTTGAAACCTTAAAAATGATGGTGTTGGTGCCTATGGTAGTGGTCAAGGGTGGTGGTGAAATGGTAATGTTGGTTGTGGTTGAATGGTAGTGGTCTAGTGTGAAAATAGCGCTGACCAGACAGGTTTTTACTTACAAGAAATGGAAAATTTTCTGCCAAAAATAAAGTCAATTTCTATGGGGAAATTCTCCATGCAACCCTTTATTTCCTAAATATTGCCCATTAAACTTTAATTTTTTTGGAACGGAATACCCCCATGTTAAAAATACTGTTTTGTCATCTTCATCATTTTGCCTGTTGTTCGGATGTAATTCCTGAATTTTAGTGCTCCACTCAGAAATTAACTTTCGAAAATAAGTGTTCCAATTGGAAGTTAACTTCATAAATCCAGTGCCTCACTCGGAAAGTAACTTTCGGACGAGATCTGGAAAAATAAGTACTCCACTTGGAAGTTAAATTTCGAAATTCAGTGTTCCACTCGGAAATTAAATTCCGAACGAGATATACTTTGTTTTTTTTAGTCGTTCGAAAGTTAACTTCCAAAATTTATTGCTTCACTCAGAAGTTAATGTCCAAGTGGATACATGAATTTCGGAAGTTAATATCCGAACGGCGAAAAAAACAGGGTAAAATTGAGAGTTTCTCTTTTTTTATTTTGTGGGGGGGTGGGGGGGGTGGGGGGGTGTTTAGCAAGAATTAAGAAGTACAATTATGAGGGTGGGTAGTATTTATCAATGAGATGTATTTAGGAAATAAATGGTTGCAAATAGAATGTCCTTTATCATCAGCCAGTGAAAGCTTATCCTTTTTGTTTGCCATCACACCAAACACCAGACAATCCATTTCCTGAAAAATGGTTCCAAAATAAGCGGACTATACTTTAGCCTAATTACTATACCATAACAATTGAGCCAAATCATTGACTCGATACATTATCACCACCAACAACAATAGATATTGCTCAAAACAATATAACATACTTATATCAGTCCAATTGCATCAATCTTGAAATCAATATCAATCAACACCCACTCAGAGCAGAAATCAAGATGCAACTAAACAACCCGCATTTGCAAATTTAGAGTTTGGGCCATCAGATGTGCGTTACTTTATGTGCCGTACCCCAAAACAATTAAATATAAATCAAAAGGATAATTAATCATCTTACTCGATGAATATGCAAACAAGTCTTCTGTCCAGCCGGAGTTGAGCCATAAATTCTTACTACAGGAACTTCGTTCACCTTCCCGCCTAGAAGAATTAAATATCGAGTAGAGCGGTGGGAGAGAAAGGGACGAGAATTAGATTGTACTCCAAACTGAAAACGCCAGCTCAACAATTTTTTTTCAATACAAAACAGAGTGACGTGTGTTTATATGTATGAATACATAAATTCCCCTTCGATTACGTATCGAAGAAATTGTTAGGGTTTATGAGCGAACCATGGAAACTGCTGTAACAGATGTCGAGGTTTGGAATTGGAGGGGCCATGTAGTAATCGATCGAGACTATTCGGATGCTGAAAACCTTCGAATCGGGCTGGGAATTCTCCATTTACTTGATTGTCGAATTACATGTACATATGAATTTTCGCTTTGCAATTGTGTCTGAAAACATACAGAAAAACACAGGAAGTGGAGGACGGGCGAGGAATCAGATGCTGCCAGAATTTTTCCCCAACCACGTGGTCCAATAGAAATCTTAGAAAATGATTCAAGGTGACCCCACATCCAAAACAAACTAAAAGGTAAAATCTAACTCTACATCCTATTTACCTCACATTTTTTTCACTATTGGATTCATTTAAAATATGTATTTAATTCAAATATGTATTTACTACCACATTTGAAAATCTGTCATCATATAGTTGTTTGGAAGATACCCTCACTCTATCTATATCAATTGTTTAAGATAGGAATTCATGTGTAGAACCAATTTCATCATTTGATCAAAACAATCACACCCCTCCATTATGCCATTTACGACACTTTGTATAGACATTTCAAAAATTGAGCTCATTTGTATTATAGATTTTTCACTATTGAATTCATTTATAAATTAGACGCCCAAATGAGCCCACATCTTTCTTCCAAATTTTTTCTCTGTGCTCTCTCTATATTTATATATTATATATGTGTTATATATTATACTAGTGATAGCATGTGTAAATCACACGGTGCGACAGAATAAAAAGAGCAACACAAAATTTAAGGGTACGATAAAACTTCTGGTATGTGGTGGTTTCTCTTATGATTTAGCGTCGCGTATGTGTTGGTTGATTTACAATTATTCGTGTCATCCTCATGGTACTGCATTTATTCCATTTCTTTCAACTATCACCCGTTTTTTGAATGAGAACCGTGTTCTTTCTATCCCTGATGAGACTCGATCATTTGCTAAAAGAGATATATCTCGTATGACCGGTGACGCCTCTCTTTCTCGTATTGGTGAGGTTGCTGGACCTAGCCAAGAAGTGTCAGATTTTCCTCCTATATATCCACCTGTGAATCATGTCTATCCAGCTCTGTTTCCTTCTCAGGATTA
>NMUG010000703.1:0-20705 GCA_002855965.1 Monotropa hypopitys | reverse complement strand
ATTCCTGCGTTCATAGAAAATGGTTAGAAAATCTCCCGTCTCTAGCGGCCAAAAGACTCATCGATGATTAAGTTAGTCCTTGATCGAAGAAAGTTAAAAGTAAGCACAAGGAGAGTTTTAAGGGCAAAATAGCATGTATCATTTTCTGGTCGTTGGACTCCCGCTTATATACCGACCTTCCAGGTTTCCAGCTTCTCTGATGCAGATTTGGTATTTCACCAACTGCAGCCTTCGGTCATGCAGTGGAATAAAATGAAGATTATTAGGTAGAACACAAAGAACAGATCAAAAGGGGGAAACGGATAGGTAGAATGCCACTGTTGATCGACGAGGATACTGGCATTGATTCTCTTCTTCAACATGTTGATTGGCGCACCAATACCAGTTCAAAGGCTCGTTGATCTGTTGATTATCAGAGAATGCCTAGACAAACGGCTTCAAATACAATGGCTGATTCTCACTGGGAGAATGCCAATCGGAATGGGTAAAATGAACAAGTAAGTCTGCCGTCAAGTTTTAATTTCAATATCAAAAGTCCCTCCAATAGTTAAATCACCTCCCTATTTATAGGGCGGCAAAAAGAAACCAAAAGTAGCAAAACCATAAGTATAAGTACTGGGCTTTTGACAAATTAGCCCAAACGAGAAACAAAAGGGAACCCTAAACACGTTGGGTCCTACTAAAAGAACGAAATAAAATTATGTGGGATTAGGACAGAAATAACAAAATAAGAAAAATAAGAAACCATGGGCTGCCGAGCTGCTAGAGGCGGAGATGTCCAAAGGAATGGGAGCTCGGGTATGAGAGTCGTCAGCTCTCCTGATGGTCGAAACTAATCATCTGGAGAAGACGGTCACTCTACTGCAAGCGGATTGTTGAAAAGATGTTTTGCTGAGCTCTGGTGGTCAAAAGAACGTGACGTCGTCTGGTAGGCCGAGCTTAGCCATTCAGCTCGGGAGACAATTATTCAGCTCGGGGAAGGTTTTTGCCACGGGTTCTCAGTGCGGCACCGCGTGTCCGAGATGTCACTCCCCTCATGTAGCTTTCAACCCTTCTGTCTGCATCATCCTCTCCAGATAGGGAAGGATTCGACCTCGAATTTGGTACATCTTCTTCCTCGGAACTATCACTATGGTAGGGCCAGAGATGTTTGATGTTGAAGACATCTGAAATATTAAGGTGGATGGGTAACCGCAACTTGTAGGCGTTGGCGTTGATTTTCTCGATAATCTCATACGGTCCAATCTTCCGGGCTGCCAGCTTGTTGTACTCATGGGCGGGATACCTATCTTTGGTTAGCACAGCCCACACGAAATCTCCTTCATTGAATTCCATCAGATGTCGTCGCTTATCCGCTGCCTTCTTGTTCTTGTCCCCAGCTTCTCTCAAGTATTGTTGCACCCGTTTATGAACATTCTGCAGTTCTCCAACGAACTCCTCAGCCTTCTTGTGGATCTTTTTCAGACTTGGTACAGGGGCAAGGTCGATAGGTGCTCGGGGTTGGAATCCATAATTGGCCATGAACGGACTAAATCCCGAGCTGCGGTGAGTAGATCTGTTAAACGCGAACTCTGTTTGGTACAACTTCTGGTCCCATGCCTTTGGATTTTCTCCCATCAAACACCTGAGTAAATTACCAAGGGAATGATTAACCACCTCAGTCTGCTCATCCATCTGAGGGTGGTAAGCACTGCTGAAATCAAGCCGAGTGCTGGTCAACTTCCATAGACATATCCAGAAATGGCTTAGGAATTTTGAATCTCGGTCAGAAACAATGGATGTTGGTAATCTATGGAGACGGTACACTTCTCGGAAATAGAGCTGCGCAATATGAACAGCATCATTTGTCTTCTTACAACCAATGAAGTGGGCCATCTTAGTGAACCGGTCCACTACCCCTAAGATGGAATCACATCCGCGTTGAGTGCGCGGCAAGCCAAGGATAAAATCCATGCTTACACTTGACCACGGTCTTTCGGGGATCGGCAAGGTCATATACAGTTCGGCATTTATAGCTGACCCCTTGTAGGCCTGGCAAACTCTGCATCTCTCCACAAGCTTAGTAACTTCTCTGCAAAGGGACGGTCAATAATAATTTTGGCCGACCAACTGGTAAGTTTTGTCCCTGCTTAGGTGCCCTTCTTCGTGCAGCTCCTTGAGAATTTTGAGTCCTAGACTGGAACTCGGTACACACAGCTGAGCACCCTTGAAGAGAAATCCTTCATGTAGAGTATAGTCCACTCATCGTTCTGCCACGAATTCCTGAATGATGGGAGCAAATAATTCATCAATGTTAGTGAGCTCATTGAAAGAATTAAATCCCAACACTTCAGCTCGCAATGTACTGAGAAGGCAAGTACGGCGACTAAGGGCATCCGCGACTCTATTCTGCACACCTAATTTGTGTTTGATCGTGAAGGTGAACTATTGAAGATAAGCTGCCCACCTAGCATGCCGCGCTGACAGCTTATCCTGGCTAATGATATGTTTCAAAGCATCATGGTCAGAGTATAATACAAAATCACTTTGGGAAAGGCAGGGATGCCGATGTTTCAGCGCTTGAATGAGGGCATAGAATTCCACGTCCTAAGTGCTATAATTTAACCTGGGCCCATGCAACTTCTTGCTGTAGAATGCGACGGGTCTCCCTTCCTGGCTAAGAACGGCTCCAATCCCCACCTTGGAAGCATCACATTGTAACTCGAAAGGTTTGGAAAAGTCGGGCAGGGCGAGTATAGGAGCAGTGGTCAACTTACCCTTGATATCTTGGAATGCTTGCGCGACTGCTTCTGTCCACTGGAATTGCCTATGCTTCATACATTCTGTAATTGGGGCCACAATAGTGCTGAAGTTTGAAATGAATCTTCTGTAGAATGAAGCGAGGCCATGGAACTCCGCACTTCATGTATATTCCACGGGGTAGGCCATTCCCGAACTGCCGAGATCTTTGTCTGGTCGGATGAAATTCCATCCTTGGACACAACATATCCTAGGAAGATCACATTGCTCATCATAAAGGAACACTTAGCTCGGGACGCAAAGAACTGACCTTCCTGTAATAAAGATAAGACTTGGCGTAAGTGTTGTATGTGTGTTCTACAATCTGGACTATAGACAAGTATGTCATCAAAGTATACAACTAAAGACTTTGCAATCAGGGGTCGAAATAGTTGGTTCATCACCCTCATGAAAGTGCTCGGGGCATTGGACAATCCAAAGGGCATACTATCCATTCATAGAGGCCTTCCTGGGTTTTGAAAGCAGTCTTCCATTCATCACCTTCCTGTATACAGATCTGATGGTAGCCACTCTTTAGGTCCAGTTTGCTGAATATTGATGCCGTTTGAGCTGATCCAGGAGATCATCTAGCCGTGGGATAGGGAATCTGTACCGTATAGTAATTTTGTTGATTGCGCGGCTATCCACACACATTTGCCATGAACCATCCTTCTTGGGTGTGAGAGGGGTAGGTACATCACAAGGGCTAAGACTCTCCCTTATGTGTCCTTTGGTTAGAAGCTCCTCCACTTGACTCCTCAGCTCCTCGTGTTCCTTAGGGCTCATTCGGTAGTGCGGCCTGTTTGGCAGAGCGGCCGCAGGGACCAAGTCAATCTGATGTTGGATATCGCATAGCGGTGGCAACTCTACTAGAAGCATGTATGGGAAAATATCACTGTATTCTTCCAGCAATTCTCGTACAGAGTCAGGGATTGCCTCCGGAATTTGCTCGATGTCGAGCTGCTGAACATCACTGCACATTTCTTGTTTCTTCACCACCAGGGAATACACAACGCCAGACTCCATCGTCTCGCCAATGAATTTCCCTCTGGTCAGCAAGTTGGGGGATTTTGCTACAATTTGCTTTGGGGCTTCCTCCTTGTTTGGGCATAGAACTACCCTCACATTATTGGACATGAAGTTGTAGGTGTTCTTATAGCCATCGTGCTGCACGACATTGTCGAACTGCCATGGTCTTTCAAATAAGATATGGCAAACGTCCATCTCTACCACATCACACCAAATCTGGTCCTTGTAGTTGAATCCAATAGACAAAGATACCAAACTCCTTCTGCTCACGGTGACCTTCTTCCCTTCTTGTAACCACGCCAGTTTGTACGGGCTGGGGTGATCCTCTGTTGTCAAGCCTAGCTTTCGTACAACTTCCTCGGATATAACATTTTCATAGCTTCCCGAGTCAATGACAAACTTACACACCTTACCTCCAATGGTACATCTGGACTGGAAGATGTTATTTCTCAACCAATCATCACTACTAGCACCTCGGGGTGTCAGGCAGGTCCTCCGGACTACTAGCAATGGTCCACAGTCCACAGCAACATGCTTCTCCTCTTCTCCTTCATTCAGATCATTCCCGATCAGCTACTCGGTTGGATCTTCCTCATGTTGGTCGATTTCCACCCTTACTAGTCCATCATTGTCAATGAACAATCCTTTATGGATGGTGGGCTTTTTACAATCTGTAAACATGTGGCTGGGCTCCCCACACTTGAAGCAACGGCCTGCACTAACAGTAACGGGTCTTGTCGAGCTGGGAATTGGAGCCGGAGCTCGACTGGCCTGGGGAACAGCTCGGCCCACATCCGGGGGGCGTAGGGTGGCCATGAGATGTCGTCCAAGGTGGCACGATAGAACGCCTCTTGGTCTGTCTTTCTAGATGTAGTGCCTTCTGATACGCGTCAGAGAGGGAGTAAAGTTCAAACATGTTGAGAGTATCTTGGTACGGCATTTGTAAGCCACCAATATAACGGGAGATCATCTGGTCAGCCGTCTCACCAAGGTTGTTCCGTGCCATCAACTAATAGAACTCTGTAGTCTACTCATCCACTGTCCTAGATCCTTGCCTCAGGTTCTGAAACCACTGATACATGACTCTAGAATAATTGTGGGGCAGAAATGCCTCACATAGGTGTTTTTGGAGTTTTCCCACATTTTGATCTTTATTTTTCCCAATCGAGAACGGTTTGTCTTCAGTTGCTGCCACCATGCTGCAGCTTTTTCGCAAAAACGCGTGGCCACAAGGGGGACCCGTTTGTTCTCTGGTACTTCTTTGAACTCCAGCACCTCTTCGACAACAAAAAGTCAGTCAAGGAAGTCCTCTAGCTTCATTCTTCCATGAAATTCTGGGACGTCTATCCTCAGGCCAGTCTCCCATTTAGAGGAAAGTGGTGCTTCTCGCTCCTCACGTTTGTGAGGGTATTGAGGGTGTCTCTCTGGCCTCCTTTCTGAGTCTTCCTCAACAAGGGGTTCTCGTCATACTCGACATCATCATCATCTGGTTCCACGTCCTCCTCATGAGGATTTGGTCGCTGTTGGGGGCGATGGGGTTGTCGGGGCTATAATTGAAGCTGGATAGCTGCAACACTCGCCGCCAGGTTTTCCACAGTATGTTGGAGCCTATCGAGTCTATCTTCCTCAATCTCCTGGACCGGTCGTCTTCTGGGGGCCATGGTTTTAGAAGGGTAAAGTAGGTTCTGGTAGAAAGGAAAACTTTCCTCCAAGGATAGAAACTTGGGCTTTGATACCAACTGATGCAGATTTGGTATTTCACCAACTGCAGCCAGTGGAATAAAATGAAGATTATTGGGTAGAACATGAAGAACAGATCAAAAAGGGAAAACGGATAGGTAGAATGCCAATGTTGATCGACGAGGATATTGTTGATCGACGAGGATACCAGTGTTGATTCTCTTCTTCAACCTATTGATTGGCACACCAATACCAGATCAAAGGCTCATTGATCTGTTGATTCTCAGAGAATGCCCAGACAAACGACTTCAAACACAACTGTTGATTTTCACTGGGGAGAATGCCAACCGGAATGGGTAAAATGAACAAGCAAATCTGTCGTCAAGTTTTAATTTCAATATCAAAAGTCCCTCCAATAGTTACATCATCCCCCTATTTATAGGGCGTCAAAAGGAAACCAAAAGTAGCAAAAACCCCAAGTACAAGTACTGGACTTTTGACAAATTAGGCCCAAATGAGAAACAAAAGGGAACCTTAAACACGTTGGGTCCTACTAAAAGAACGAAATAAAATTATGTGGGACCAGGATAGAAATAACTAAATAAGAAAAATAAGAAATCATGGCTGTCGAGTTGCCAGAGGCGGAGATGTCCAGAGGAATGGGAGCTCGGGTATGGGAGTCGTCAACTCTCCTGATGGTCAAAACTAATCGCCTGGAGAAGATGGCCACTCTGCTGCAGGCGGATTGCTGAAAATATGTTTTGCCTAGCTCCAATGGTCAAAAAACGTGACGCCGTCTGGTAGACCGAGTTTAGCCACGTGTCCGAGATGCCACTCCCCTCATGTAGCTTTCAGTCCTTCTGTCTGCATCATTCTTGCTAGAAACGAGGTCTGCATGGGACTCCTCGTCCCTTTTCCTTGATTCTGTTGTAGTTTGTCAGTCGTCTGGCCACATTCTCCGACAAGAGAAAATGTCGGCACACCTTTTCACTATTCTGGTGACTCTGAATATTCCTTCAGGAAGGGGGAGTTTGACACGCGTGTCATCCACCGTCCACTGGCTAATTGACACCTAGATACCTTGTCTGCCACCTTTTCCTGCACTATTCTATTGGATGTTGCGCTGGTGGATGTCGGTCGCACAGGGCCAACCTAATCCGCACAACGGGCACTACTTGTGCACATGTCCAGCTATACCATACCTGGTCCAATACGTCCTGCTCTGCGAGACTTATCTCTATGCAGTGAGGATGTTAGCCGCACAGGGCCAACCTGATCCGCACAGCAGAGGTACTGGGTAAGGCATGTGGCTAGCTATATCTGCCGTGATCCTTCCTATGCATCCCTAAACAGCTACCTACCTAACCACTAGGATGTTAGCCACACAAGGCCAATCTAATCCGTAGTGCAGATGGTTGTTGGACATGTGGCTGGTCATATCAACTGAGATCTAGCACTGCCACACTGAATAACTTTTTCCCATACTGGTTGGATGTCTAGCCACATTAGACTGACCTGATCAGCAGTGCGAGGTTGCTGATGATGTGGAAGACTGATGTCGAACCGCCGAGTGATGTTGTGATAATACGAATATGCCCTCGACACATGGTTAATCCGGATTAACCCCACCACAATTGCCCCTAGCTCTGGCTACTTCAGCCGTACAGCGGGAGTGGGCAGAGCTCACAGCACCCAAAATGTTGTCGTTCCACTTATCGAGTAAGACCTACCATTATTTCTGAAGAGGCGCCATATTAATTGTGCAATTAATGCTCTAGGGCCCGCACACTCTTCCCGAGGCAGACATGGACCATTGGAAATGACATTCCACGCATGTCGTCTCCTCGATAAAAGCACACGACATGCCTTTTAAATTCATTCTCATCTCTTCTTCTCAAATCCTTTGAGCTCTGTGCCTTCTGTGAAATCCTAGCTCTCGCCCTGCCTTTGCTTCTTCCCCCATCCTGCTGAGTAAGTTCATTCCTTCTTCTTCCATCGCCATGGGCTTCTTTCGATCTTTGGTGAACAGCCCAGAAAGGATGGAGGCCTTCTAGGCAGAGTATGGGATACCGGAAGATGTTGTTATTGCACTTGCTCCTGCTGACTATGATAGGAGCATGGCCGATAATAAAACCGTTCACATCCCTATCATTCAGATCGTCGAGACTGGGGAGTGATTCCCACTGTACCCCCTTCTTTGTCATTTTTTGTGGTACCTTAACCTGAGTCTGATGCAAGTGGCAACCAAAACAGGCTGGCTGTGATGGGCGTCACTGCCTTGAACCTGATAATCGGGTCGAGGATCGGCATCTGGGAAATCCTGTGCCATTACACCATCAGTCATACTCGGGGCGGTGTATGGTACCTGAAAGTTTGGGCGGATAGTGTCACATCCCAGATTTTCAAACCATAATTTTTTTAAATATAAAAATGGACAACATGCACTAATAAGATTAAACATCTACCCATTCCAAATTGCGAAAAGTAAAGAAGAGAAGGGGAAATGCCACACACACAAGTACTTAAGTTTACAGTCCAACAAAAAAATAGATATTACAATTCCGGGAACATGAATTTGAAATTAGATAAGACTAAAACAAACCAAACAAAGATACCCCGACGAGGTGGCACCCAAAGCTCCAAGTTCCCAAATCAGACAGCCGGGTCGGTACCTAAAAATAGAGGGTTAGGCAACAGCCTAGTAGAGAAAGCCTATACCCAAATATATCCCAAGTTTGGACAAATATGCGAGCACGAGAATAAAATATGAATGTATACGATGGGGACCATTTCATACTTCAAAAATCATTTTCCAAGTTTTTTACAAATTTCCATCTTTCAAAACCATTGGTTTTCTTTCAAAAGCTCAACTTGACGAAGTCAAGGAAAAATATTTCTTTCAAACATCACATCTCAACCCTAACGAAATTAAGGGAGGTATAATCACAATATAAAGATTTTATTGAGTTTTGGCTAGTTCCGCGTTAGTCGCCTGTCAGCTACCAACCGTATGTTCCTCAGACTTATCCTACTTTAGGAAGGGCTCCAGTGGACCCCCATTGCGCAATGTAGTGAGTGTGATCCACTCATGGAACGAAATTCCTGTATAATAAACTTAGTCAACTCAACTCATCTATCATGTAAATGGTCAATTTTAAAACATTCTTTTAATTCCCGAGGTTAGGGCATCCATATCTCCTAATCCCCAAAGTGACCAAACATGAATTTCCAAAATTTATATCAAATTCCTCAATTGAAATATTTATAAGGTCAGAGGACCACTTAGCAATCGTCAATTTCAAGATTTGACCCTTTAATTTCAACATTTGACCAAGACCCAAAATTAGGATTTTACACAAATTGGGGGTTTTCAAAAATTAGTTGGGGATCTTGAAATTGATGACGCGGGGAGTCGATTAAGACCCATAATGACCTAAGCCGTCCACCAATTTGGGCTTATTTGAACCCACAACATAAAATACGAAATTTCTTCATCCTAATTACCAAATGAAGAGGGAAGAAAGCAACCCATCAAGAGAGACATAGGGAATAGACAAACTCTACCATGTAGGGTGATTCAAGCAAACTTAAACAACCCTAGACGAGGGGTTCTTGAGAGTGAGAGGACTTGTGCCCGTCAATAGAGAGAGGAGGACACTGTCTACGCAATTAAAGCTTGAAGTTTCTTCCGAATCCTAGCCAAGATCCTTGGATTCAAAAGAGAAGGGAGAGGATTTGAGAGTGGGAGAGAGTAGGGAGGTAGAGAGAGGGAATAAGTGTTCTGGGCATTTTGGAAGCTCAAACACGTATATATCGTTGAATTAAATGAGTGGGAAAGGACCAAACTACCCCTGGAATATTCTACAGAATCGTAGACTGGGCACCCGTAACCAGTTGTGCCCTAAACTGGGCTACCAGTTGCGATACGCACAATAGTTTCTCCAAAATTGCTGTAGAGAAGAATGCGCTATCGGTTGTGCCATAATTTGGGCTACCGGTTGCGATATCTGCAGCAGTTTCACCAAAACTGTTGTCGGAGAGTTTTGGCCTAACTACCTCGTCCCAACTCCGAATTGGATGATTCAAGTTGCGTTGGATTCGCAATGGAATTTTCTACGACATCTAGGATCAACCACAACCTTAATCAGAAAAAGATTTTGAGATTACAATTAATCAAAATCTTAGAAATAGGATCAAAATTCTAAATTTGATTCAAACAAATTCTCAACCATTACATCTCATACCCCTTAAAAGAATTTCGTCCTCAAAATTAACCTAAGGTAGAGGCAAAAGAGAGACGATCACCAAGAAAGATTACAACAAGTTATGCTATAGAGAGAGAATAAAATGCAATTTGAGTTGGTACAAGGGAAGAAAATACAATGAAGTCAAAACAAATCCGGGTACTTCACCCTCATTTCTTCTTCTCTTTCCCAAGTGGCTTCTTCAATGCCATGATTGGACCATAGAATTTTTAATAGGGGAATGGTTTTGCCTCGCAAAACTTGTTCCCTAGAATCAATAATATGAATGGGTCGCTCTTCATACGACACATCGGCCTCCAACTCCACATTATCCCAATTGATCACATGTGAGGGATCCGGTTCGTACTTTCGCAACATTAACACATGGAAAACATCATGAACATTAGAAACGTTGGTCAGCAATTCCAAATGATAGGCCACTTCACCGATCTTCTCAATGACATCAAAAGGACCAATATAGCGAGGATTGAGCTTCCCATTCTTTCCAAAACGAGAGATACCTCTTCTAGTCGATATTTTGAGGAAAACATGGTCACCAACTTTAAAAGATAGAGGACGACGACGACCATCAGCATAGTTCTTATGCCTACTTTGAGCCATAAAGCAAACGTTGGCGAATCAATTTGATTTTCTCAGTAGTTTGGTGAGTTGCCTCAGGGCCAAAGACAACAGATTCACCCATTTCTAACCAACACACAGGAGATTTACACGGACGTCCATACAAAACCTCAAAAGGTGCCTACTGATACTCGACTAAAAACTATTATTATAGACAAACTCCACCAAAGGAAGATGATCGACCCAACCACCACCCAAGTCAAGAACACAAGAATGAATCATCCTCCAAGATCTGAATAGTATACTCAGATTGGCCATCCGTTTGAGGATGAAAAGTAGTACTAAAAACAAGATTGGTACCCATTGCGGCTTGCAAGCTACACCAAAATCTAGAACTGAATCGGGGATCACGATCAGAAACAATAGAACACGGGGCACCATGCAACCGAATAATCTCATGAATATAAAGCTTACTCAAGGAATCCAAAGATTGAGTAATACGAATGGGCAAGAAGTGTGCGAACTTCATCAAACAGTCCACCATAACCCAAATAGCATCAAATCCACCCGATACTTTCGGCAAACCAGTCACAAAATCAGTAGTCGCATGCTCCCACTTCCATTCAGGAATAGGCAAGGGCTGCAACAAACCAGCATGTGTCTGATGCTCGGCCTTCACTTGCTGGTAAGTGAGACACCTAGCCACAAACCCATTAACATCCTATTTCATCCCCGGCCACCAAAACTGACGATGAAGGTCATGGTACATCTTTGTGCCACCAGGATGAACAGCAAACAGAGAATGATGAAACTCATGGAGAATAGCCTCACGGCAAGAAGCAGAAATGAACAGCCGACCATGAAAGTGAATACTCAAATCTACATAGGCCATCCACCCAGGACTAGTCTCACCCGCCAAAAACTTGGAACGATAAGTAGATGCCTCTTCATCACCACTCTGTGCCTCGATGGAATTCTGAGATAATGCCAAATGAATGGTCATATAGCACAAGGTAGTCTGAAGACTAACATCCTCGGAGTAAGCAAGATAAGGTTGGAGATCACCAACCAACATCCAATCAAGAATGGCCACGTTGGCCAAATAAGAAGACTTCCTACTCAAGGCATCCACAACAACGTTGGCCTTACCCGGATGGTATTGCAGGTCAAAATCATAATCTTCCAAATGCTCCATCCATCACCATTGACGCAAATTAAGGTCTTTTTGAGTGAAGAGATATTTTAGGCTCTTATGATCTGAGAAAACCTCAAACCTTTAACCATACACGTAATGTCTCAAACTCTTAAGAGCAAAAACGATAGCGGCCAACCCAAGATAATGGGTTGGATAGTTACGCTCATGGTCTTTCAACTGCCTAGAACTATAAGTCACCACCCAACCCATATGCATAAGAATACAGCCAAGACCGTCGTGCGATGCATTGCAATAAATCGAATACCCAAGACCTCGCTTAGCAACAATAAGAATAGGGGATGAAGTCAATCTCCTCTTCAATTCCTCAAAAGAAACCTCACAAGAATCACTCCATTCAAAACGGACACCCTTTTGGGTCAACCGAGTGAGTGGAGAAGCCAAACGAGAGAAATCCAGGACAAATCATCGATAATAACCGGCAAGACCCAAGAAACTACGAATCTCAAAGACGTTGGTAGGACGCGACCAAGACATCACAGCCTCAATCTTACCAGGATCCACAGATACGCCATCACTAGAAACAACATGGCCTAGGAACTTCACTTCCGGAAGCCAAAACTCACACATGCTGAGCTTGGCGAACAACTGATGTTCACGAAGTAACTCTAGAACAAAACGGAGATGGATCTGGTGCTCTTCCTCAGAAGTAGATTACACGAGCACATCATCAACAAACAGCAACACAAAACTATCCAGATAAGGATGGAAGATACGATTCATGAGATCTATAAAAGTCACAAGGGCATTAGTCATATCCAATGGCATGACAACGAACTCATAGTGACCATAGCTCGTCCGAAAGGCTGTCTTGGCGACATCCTCGGCACAGACTAACAACTGGTGGTATCCCGATCTCAAGTCAATCTTTGAAAATCATATAGAACCTCGAAGTTGATCGAACAAGTCACCAATCCTTGTCATGGGATACTTATTCTTCACGGTCACACAGTTCAACTTTCAATAATCAATGCAAAGATGGAGAGAACCATCTTTCTTCTTGGCAAATAGAGCAGGGGATCTCCAGGGTGACGAACTAGGGCGAATGAAACCCAAACCTAACAATTCTTGCAATTGGATCTTTAACTCTTTTAACTCGATTGATGCGAACCGATAAGGATGAACAGAAATCGGATAAGTCCCTAGAACAAGATCAATAGAAAATTACACATCCCTCTCAGGAGGCAATCCAGACAACTCTTTCAGAAAGACATCCTGAATCTCAGAAACCACAAATGGCAACTCCACAGGACGGGAATCCACATCGTCCAAACATAAACTGGCCAACAAACACTAAAGAGATCCTTGCTTCTTAGGATCATGATGGAAACTCTCTAGGGCACTACGATTCCTGTAGAAATAGAAGGAGTCCCCTTCAGGAGAAAGAATCTTAACACGCCGACGATGACAATCAATGGTGGAATGACAGGTGGACAACCAATCCATGCCCAGAATAAGATCGAACCCAAACATAGCCAAAACTATGAAATCACTAATGAACAGCCGATCCTCAATAGTGAGGTGGCAACCACGAACGATACGATCTAACAGAACTCTACCACCAACGGGAGTTTCTACCATCATAGGGGGGTCAAAACATCTAACCTCAAACCCAACATAGATGCAAAAGATGTAGCGAAGAATGAATGAGATGCTCCAGAATCAATCAATACGTCGGCAAAATAACCAAAAAATAAAGAACGTACCCCGAACAACAGAAGCTTTAGGTTGCGACTGCTGAACTGCAGGAGGGACAACCACTGGAATAGTATAAGCTCTACCCAAAGATAAACTGACCGCGACCATGACCACCCCGGTGTCCAGATGACTGACCAGGAACTGAGGTACTGGCACGATCTGCTCCAGAACTCTGCCCTGAAGAAGCAGGACCAATCTGTATATGCTAACCTAGACGAGTTTGCTGAATTGAACCTGTTTCACTATGAACACCAGCCTTCGCAGGACATTCTCTGGAGATATGACCGGACTGGCCACAATCGAAGCAAACCAACAAAGGACACGCAATGCGGTATTGCCTTGGTTGATTGCAATGGTGGCAAATGACTTCCTACCTGGTAGAGAGTCCAGGACTTGCAACACCGGCCTGTGAGCCCTGTCCCCTAGAGAAACGGGAATGCTCATATTGCCTCTTCCTCTCAAAGCTATTAGAAGAAGAACTGGATCCAGACACCTGTCTCCTTGGTTCCCAAACACGAACCTATTTGGGAGCCTCTTTCTTTGGCTCAATCGTTCTGGCACATTCCACCATATCTGCAAAGTTCCTAATCCTTTGACTCATCACGAGTCGCTGAACTGAGGAATGCAGACCCTTCTCAAACCTCTTACACTTTCTCTCCTCAGAACTGACCAAATTAGGGTAAAACCTGGATAATGCCTGAAACGTGATAGAATATTGGGTAACAAACATGGAGCCTTGCTCCAATTTCTCAAACTGTTCTCGGAGATGATCGTGATAAGACTCCGGGAAGTACTGACTCTCGAAGATGGCCTCAAACTCCGGCCACGCCATAGCACCAATAGGGTCCTAGGCAACCAAAGGGTTGAAGTCCCTAGAAGCCCTCAGTGCATCACGACGAGCTTCAATAATAGCGTACCACCATTCATTGGCTTTACCGATGAACTAATAGGTGGTGAAAGAAATCCTCAACTGATTCTCCTGGATCCGCAGCATATCCAGGATCTTTTGAACTTCAGATAACCAATGATTTGCTGCCAATGGATCCCCTTCCCCACTGAACTTGGGAGGATCCATATGGTGGAATTCTCGAAGAGACTCAATAGCACGATCACCTTGTGCTTCTCTGAGAGCAACCACTCCATGACTCGCCTCAACCATGGCTGCAGCAAATTCCAGCATACACTAATTTGGCACAAGCATCCCTTTAAAAGCTGGCACAACAGAAGGAACATTATCAACGAAGTCACCATGCTAGCCCGTGACTTCCTGACTACTAGCATGAGGGATAGGGAGTCCTCGACGTCCCCTTTCTCGACCCACAACTCTTCGGGGAGGCATGGCAACTACAGAGAAAGATGATGCCAAACATTAGCCAGAATCAAGACTCATACCCAACAACAGAGTAGAATAGACTGGAAGGAAACACAACCACATGAGTAAGAGGTCCACTTCTCAAGAATGAGGCAAAGAAGCCCTAGACATCATATACTGGAGTTAGACTCACAAGAATCACAATACCAAGACAAGGGGTCCACTAGGGGCTCAACAACACCCTAGAAGACACCATTAGATTTAGAGAAAAGATCCCATTTAGTTAGTTTCTTATAAAAATGTATGGTCCCCATGCAATGCATGCACACTCCAAGCACATCACATGAATGCAACTTTTAAAACAATGCACCCATCGAGACCAAATGTCTCCCCAAAGGCCTAAGTTTTCGAACAAAAGCTCTAATACCAAGTTGTCACGTCTCGAATTTTCAAACCATATTTTTTTAAAATATAAAAATGGACAACATGGACTAATAAGATTAAACACCTACCCATTCCAAAGTGTGGAAAGTAAAAAAGGGAAGGGGAAATGCCACACACACAACACACAAATGTTTAAGTTTACAGTCTAACAAAAATAGATATTACAATCCCGGGAACATGAATTTGAAATTAGATAAGACTAAAAGAAACCAAACGAAGATACCCCGACGAGGTGGCACCCAAAGCTCCAAGTTTCCAAATCAAACAGCCGGGTCGGTACCTAAAAATAGAGGGTTAGATAACAGCCTAGTAGAGAAAGTCTATACCCAAATATATCCCAAGTTGGGACAAAAGATGCGAGCACGAGAATAAAATATGAATGCATGCGATGATGACCATTTCATGCTTCAAAAATCATTTTCCAAGTTCCTTACAAATTTCCATCTTTCAAAACCATTGATTTTCTTTCAAAAGCTCAACTTGATGAAATCAAGGAGAAACATTTCCTTCAAATATCACATCTCAACTCTAATGAAATTAAGGGAGATATAATCACATTATAAAGATTTTATTGAGTTTCGGCTTGTTCCGCGCTAGTCGCCTACCAACTACCAACCGTATGTTCCTTAGAGTTATCCTACCTTAGGAAGGGCTCCAGTGGACCCCCATTGCGTAATGTAGTGAGTGTGATCCACTCAGGGAACAAAATTACTGTATGATAAACATAGTCAACTCAACTCATCTATCATGTAAATGGTCAATTTTAAAACATTCCTTTAATTCCTGAGGTTAGGGCATCCATATCTCCTAATCCCCAAAGTGACCAAACATGAATTTCCAAAATTTATATCAAATTCCTCAATTGAAATATTTATAAGGTCAGAGGACCACTTAGCAATCGTCAATTTCAAGATTTGACCCTTTAATTTCAATATTTGACCAAGACCCGAAATTAGGATTTTACACAAATTGGGGGTTTTCAAAAATTAGTTGGGGATCTTGAATTTGATGATGCAGGGAGTCGATTAAGACCCATAATGACCTAAACCATCCACCAATTTGGGCTTATTTGAACCCACAACATAAAATACAAAATTTCTTCATCCTAATTACCAAATGAAGAGGGAAGAAAGCAACCCATCAAGAGAGACATAGGGAATAGACAAACTCTACCTTGTAGGGTGATTCAAGCAAACTTACACAACTTTAGACGAGGGGTTCTTGAGAGTGAGAGGACTTGTGCCCGTCTATAGAGAGAGGAGGACACCGTCTACGCGATTAAAGCTTGAAGTTTCTTCCAAATCCTAGCCAAGATCCTTGGATTCAAGAGAGAAGGGAGAGGATTTGAGAGTGGGAGAGAGTAGGGAGGTAGAGAGAGGGAATAAGTGTTCTGGGCATTTTGGAAGCTCAAACACGTATATAGTGTTGAATTAAATGAGTGGGAAAGGACCAAACTACCCATGGAAAGTTTTGCAGTATCGTAGACTAGGCACCCGCAACCGGTTGAGCCCTAAACCGGGCTACCGGTTGCGCTACGCGCAGTAGTTTCTCCAAAATTGCTGCAGAGAAGAATGCGCTACCGGTTGCGCCATAATTTGGGCTACCGGTTGCGCTGTCTGCAGCAGTTTCACCAAAACTATCGTCAGAGAGTTTTGCCTAACTACCTCGTCCGAACTCCGATTTGGATGATTCAAGTTGCATTGGATTCGCAATGGAATTTTCTACGACATCTAGGATCAACCACAACCTTAATCAAAAAAAGATTTTGAGATTGCAATCAATCACAATTTTAGAAATAGGATCAAAATTCTAAATTCGATTCGAACAAATTCTCAACCATTACAAATAGGGGTAAACCGGTTGAGTGGCTCCCTAACTCCACTAGAGGGAACGACGATGATTTCTTCATAATGACTGGGAACTAGAAGTTTACCCTTAGCTCGAGAGGGGTGAATCTGATTCCTCAAAGAGACGGGGCTCCTCGTCAGTATTTCTCCTTTCCCTTTCCTTATATTCTTTTTGCTAATTCCATATTTTGACTGATTATGACCTTTTGTTGCCTTGCTGCTGCAGACGCTACCGTAAACCGGAACTCTCTTTACAATAAGTTCTACAAGAAGAGAGAGGTCAAGAAGGCAATCAACTAGGTGGGCCCTACCGGGAAGTTGATTGACACGTCTGTCGAGAACCTCCTGGACTACATACTGCACTACCAGGGGTACCGTGTTGCGCAGTGTCCTGTTGTTGACCTTGATATTGTACATGCTAAACTCGACATCCCCATCGGCATCCCTACAGAGGACCAAGGGGTGAATATCGCTGAGCCTGGCATAATCAACCTCGAGGAGGAAGACATTCTTGAAGAGGTTGAGTAGTGGGAGACTCCATCTTCTCCTACTGATCCTGACGTTGCTCGTCATCCACTCGGGAACCGCCTAGTCGCATACTTTTTGATTTGCATGCTTGGGACAAAGACTCTATGGAAGACATGACTGGATGGAGTTTCACCAACATATATGTTGCGCGGCCCATCGGGAGGGCTATCACGCATCCCAAGGTGATTGGCACATTTGCTGCTGTTGCTTCTCCCCTGCCCCTACTGTTGATGTCGTACTGCCACAACCTACTTTCGCGGTACCAGTTGCCAAGGTGCCACCACCTCCTCCTGCCGTTCTTGCTCCCACCGGTCCTGTCCTCCGATCCCGCATGAGATCCGAGGAGATGGGAGCCCACTGAAGAGGCCCAGAGGCTAAAGAAGACAGTGCTCACGCGACCAGTCATTGGGAAGGCTAAGGTCGTGGAGCCCGCTAAGGGGGATAACATACGGTCCCTAGTGCTGACCAAGGACGATGAAAACCTGGTCACTGTAGAAGACCGTCTGCTAGACCCAGGTACCGCCATCGGGCTGGTTCAAGTCTTGATGGTGCCTCAAGACGTTTCTGAGGAGGCAGATACGGGCACAATGGCCTTGGCTGCCAAGGTATTTTCTTACACCATGATGGTACTGACAACTATGCTTCCCAAATTCTTGTAACTTTACTATTTATTACTTGAAAGCTTCTTTTACCAGGCCATACAATGCACTACCAAGCTCTTTGATCGGTATCAGAGCATTCAGATGGACTACTCCTAGAGACCGACCGTGCTAATAAGGCGATGGCCCTGGCAAAAAGGACTAAGGAGAAGCTTCATTTGATGAACTCCAAGTATGAAGGTGCATCTGCTGCCTTGTCCCAAGAGAGACAGAGAGCTCAGGGACTAAACGCCAAGCTGACTGAGGCTGACAAAAAGAGCAAAACCGCACTGGAGCTGGCTAGGACGGCTTCTCGGGCTGAGATAGAGTAGAAGACCAAGGCATTTGAGGCATAGAAATCCTCAATGGCCGAAAAATACAAGGCCAAGACCGAGGAGCTGGAGTGCACGAAGAAAGCCTTGCTGGAAGCCAAGGAATCTGTTGCCAAGGCCTACGAAAAAAGGCCACGAGACAACTGTCTCGGAGTACACTACTCAGTTCTACGAGTAGTTGCCTCATCTTAAAGACCTCATATTCGCGGAGACGTGGCTTCTAGCCATGGATGCTTGTGGCATGGCAGAGGACTCCCCTTTGCGGAAGGAGGTCCCTCTGCCAAGAAAAGCCTTACTCGACGAGCAGGTCATGCTCCTTGCAGAAGAGAGAGACCCTGAAGCTGCTGTTGGAGCCGTCGGGACGTCTAATCCTCCTTCTGAGGTTGCAGCTGATGCCTCTCTTACCCCTCATTTTGTCACTATTGCTGCTGATACCCCTGTTGCCGGCGTATAGACAGCTGAGCACTCGGAGATCATGCAGCTCTAGATAGATTTCATGCTGGCTTATTCTTCTCCCTTCTTGTACTTTTTCTTTTATGTACTTTTCTTTCGATGTACTAAGAATTCTCTTTCTCTTTCAACAATGGTTTCTCTGCTTCATGCTTTGTTTTTGTGCTGGTTAACTTTTTTTTGCAAACACGGGTGTCCTTGGAACATCTGTTTCCTTAAGGAATGTTCCCTTCTGATCCGCACTGCGGATGCAGTGTTATTGTTCTTGTTTCAAACATGGGTCATCTTGGGACTTCTTGTCCCATATAAGATGACTTCATTGGCTGTGGACCTCTGCACGGCCTTAGGTTTCTCACTACATCTTTGAGGTTAGTCTCTTGGGATACATGGTTTGAGATCCGTATGTCATATTAGGATTATTAACAGTTAATAAATCAATGATTTGTAGTAATTAGAATAATTTATTTGGTTTAAAAAAATGTTTTGGGAAGTATTTAGAGAATTATTGAGGAATTAGAGTTAATGTAAGCTGATTGAAGGTTTTAGCTAAGCTCTAGGGGCTAAAGTGCAGGGACCAAAAGATTAAGGAAGGGAGTGCCAATAAAGAAGAAAAACTAGAAAATGCTTGTGAGATGGCGAAAGCTTATAAACAGTTACAATGGAGTGAGTTATACAACTTTTTACGTGTAAGTGTAATATGGAAAGTAATTTGCATGAATTGTGTTGGCATAAGTTAGGTGTAAATCATTGTGATGTGTCTACTACCAGAAAGTTGCCATAGGAGATGTGGAGTTGAGATAAATGTATAAACCAACTCAGGAATGAATGTTCTTAAGAAACCAAACAAATTAGTTAATTTGGTGTGAAAATTAGTCGAGTATGTGAGTAATTGAGAAAGTAATTGAGGAATTGGTGTCTGGGGAGAAGGATTGGGTTGTACAATTATAGAGTTGGAATTTTGGAGGGTTGCAGAGGAATCAATCGAGGAAGATGAACAGTAGTGAGATAGGAGAAGAAGAGAACCAAATCTGTAGCATATCTCCTAGAATTTTTATCTACTGATTGAGGTAACTTCTTTAAAATATAAAAATGTAGGATTGTAGAGATTTATGTATAGTTCATATGGTATTATTTTGGAATTAATAGGTGAAGTTTTGGTTAAGTTTTAGAGATTTACGAGGAAGGTGATGAATAGTATTTGGGAAAGAACTTTGCAGCAAAACCTTTGGATTTTTATCCCTTTCAATTGAGGCATGATTTTGCAGAACTAAAAACATAGAGTTGTTGTAGATCAATCATAGAACATATGTTCCAAATTTGAGGTGAATTGGAGTTAGTTTGATAGGTTAAAACAAAGAAAATCAGTTTGAATATCAAACCCCGAAAATTACAAAGGTCCATTCGAAGTTTGTCAAAATCCTCAGATATCAATATCTGGGTAAGTCATGATATCGATATCTTAGGAAGAGAACCAGAAACCGTAGTCTGTTCAACAAGAAACCAGTATCTTAGTGGTTTGTGCAACCGGTACCCAGAAATCGGTAACCGGTTGTGGTATCTTGGGTTAGGATCAGAAACCAATCTATAGATCTGTGGTATCTTGGGAAGATGACCAGATATCGATATCTGGGTAACTGTATATATCGATATCTAGATGCTCGGGTGAAAAATGAAGTTTTTTGAAAATTGTAAAATTTGGAGTTTAATTAAAATAAAAGACAGTAAATATTATTCTAATATTGAGAATATATTTATAGGTGTTCAAGGAGCCATTTAGGAGTCTTGGAGTTCGGAAAATGTGAGTACTTTTATGAAATTCATAAATTAAAGTAGTTTAATACTTTTATTAGTATAAAAATATGTGTTTTGAGAATGGTTGAAAATGTGATAAATCCTATGGATCATTTATATATTGGAATGATTTATAATCATA
>NMUG010000702.1:0-20711 GCA_002855965.1 Monotropa hypopitys | reverse complement strand
TTAGCCCTCCCTCACACCTTGAGGGACATTAGTCGCCCCATGACCAAACCAAAGAGGTTAGCCCTCCATTACACTAACCACAACAATAGAAATGAAATGGAATCACCCATAACACAACAATTAAAATGGAGAAACAAAAAGATTACACATAATACAGGAAATAAAATCCATAAATAGAGAGAGGAAGTCATCACCTACAACAATCGTGAAGGAACAAAGCTTCGGAACCCATCAATGGCCCTCAAATGAGGGGAAGAAGAAGAGGAGGAGGAGAGGGAGGATCTCCCCTCTCAAAGAACCCTAAAACTCAAGAAAAACATTACATAATCATCTCCCACGAATTATACAAAGTATATATAGTCCCCCCACCAAACAATTACAAAATTGCCATTAATGAGCCAAAAATCTGCTGAAAGTTGTGGACTGCAGAAAATCGACCGGTCTGAGGGTTTCTCACCGACCGGTCGGATTTTGACAGATTGATATTTTGTGCATTTTTTTGATAGCTTTCCAACGCCATATTACAATTGGCAATCGGAGTTATACATCAAAAGTTATGGTCATTTTACCAATGAAGGGTGCGGCCATGGCTTTGTTCAGCTGTTTTCTTCTTGATCTTCCGGAAATTTGAGGTCATCTTCTGGAAATTGGCACTTTGGTGCTCTTTGATGCTCTTGACTTTAAATCATGGCTCGGGTTGGTATCGGGGACTTCCGGACTCCTTCGGGGACTACTAAACAGCCTGTACAAACAACAAAAACTAGAAACACGAGATTAAACACATATATACAAAAACGAACTAAATAATAAACAACTAATAACGAAAACTATTTAAAAGGAGATAGATTGGCACACAAAAACTACATTATTATGTGCTAATCACACCCACAACTTATCATTTGCTAGTCCCGAGAAAACTCACACTACGACTCGATCTAACTAATAACAAGAAAGTAAAAGGATAGGTCTTTTGAACCCCCGGGCAGCCCCGGTAGGCCGAGTAAGGTCTCGCGAGGGTTTTTAGCAATGAACTACCCAAAAAACAAAGTAAACTACTTTTTCATGGCAAACTAATCATGCAAGCTAAAAACTCAAAAACATAAGAAAAGAAAGTGGATCCTTAAAAAGAAATGCGGGCAAACTAAGTTCACAATGCTAGCAAGTGAAAACAAACAAGTCATGGCACCAAATTCTAACGTGTACGTGCAAGGCCTTTTGTCGCAAGTGAGACACAACCCAAAAGTCTATCCCGACCGAGTTTCGACTTCAATTCGCACCGTGTCATGCACTCAACAAAATAAGACATTCAAAACATGGGTGCATACTCAAACTCTCATATGTACGAGCGGAAGATATGTATATGTGAAAAACCAAACATCCCGCACATTGTGACACGAAAGAGGCTCTTTATAAGTGGAAACGATCTCATGACTAGGAAATGCATAGCAAAGGGAACAATGGTCTAAATTAGCATGCACAAATGATTGTCGGCCTATAGGATCAAATAGGACTTCCCGGTTATAACTTTAAGGTAAGAAATGTATCGGATACATGTCGGATACGTGTCGGATATGTATCGGACTAAGGACTTTCTTTGAAGCTTGAGAATAGGCATAAACAAATGATAAGAGGGCAAACAAATAGACGTGGCCCTCGTCAACCAATCTACACCTCCAATTCGTTACTTTTCAACTACACCATATTCAATTTTTTTCATTTTTTTTTAACAACCAACACATTCCATAACAATGAAGAACAATGTGTTTCTTCTTAACAAATGATAGGTGACTCTCCAACTTGTTTGGTTTTCCAACTTGTGGAAATTTCATGATTTTTCTAAGGGGAAAGTACACCAATAATGAATACAAACATAAACCACCTTATGACTCCCAAGTTCATCTACAACATGATTTTCACCATTCTCAAGCAAAATATATGGAAATGTAAGGCTTAATCAAGAAATTAGTTCATGTAAGGGGCTCAAGTGGGCTAACAAGGGGAATTATGCAAGAAGGAATGAACCGACACAAAAATCAAAGAATACCTAAAATCCTCTCCTACGACCAACAACAATCGTGCATGCCAACCCAAAAGATATAATAGTGATAGTGAATTCCCAATGCTACAACGAAAGATAATGAGATCGACAACGAGTAATATTTGTTTTCGTGACAAACAAGAGTTCATTTGACACCACTCCAAGGAAAGATAAGGCACTAAGCTCACTTGGGCATAAGTCTCCACTAATCTAGCCTTCTAGACAATCTAAATGCGACTCACAAGCGACTCAAGCCTATTTTTATGTGAAGTGTAAAGAAGTTAAAATCTAAGTGCCAAAACAAGTCTTTGCAAAAATACTTGCAAAGTGAACTAAGATTCCACAAACAAGTCCTATAAAAGAATCAACAAATTCCTACTCATATCATAGAGTTTAGAACTCACAAAATCCCAAAATCAATGCAATAGTAACTCACTATCTATACTATCGAATCCGTCACGTGGATGAAACGAGCTATACTTTTCTCCCTGCCTTAAAAAGGAAAATTAAAGCAGGTGGCTATACTAGACCGTCAGAATCAAATTTAAAAATTTTCTGGACTCTAATGTGGGACTAAAAAAAGAAAGTAATCATAAATAAGGTACAAGCATGGAAACATGCATCACTCTCTCCAACTTAAAATGTGCAATGTCCTCAGTGCATAAGACAATAAAAAGGGAAAGAATAATATACCTCCGGGGTGGTGCAACCACCCTAACCAATTGTTACCTCAAGTTGTCGATGGCAATACCCACAAAGCTCCAAGATAGACACAAAGAACCCTACAAGATTAACAAGCCAAAAACAAACTACAAGACAGACAATTAGTCCAAAATTTGCTTGCTAATGGAAGCCAAGCGTGCAGCACCGATGCAAAAATAAAAGAAAGGTGAGTTCTCACGCGACTCTACACGAATAATACTTTTCTCCCTGTCTCAAAAGAGAATCAAGACAGGCGGCTATACTAGACCGTCAAAAAGGGGCCGTTCGAGCACGACGAACACTGGGATTTAGTGTCTCCTAGACTTACTTGATTTTTTTTTCATATTTTAAAGGAAAAGAAGTGCAAGAAGCAAAAGAAAAGAATAGAAAAGAAAGGGTAATAGAAAAAAAATAAACTATATGCCTTTAAGAGGCGGTAGCAATCGAGAAAGCGGCCCTCCAAATTGGAGGATCGCATTGATATGATGGCCTCCCTGGGGGTCGTAGCATGTCATGAATGCACACACACCCTTTCGAAAGTATTGCAATCGGCCAAACCATAAAAATAAGTACTTTGAATACAAGGGGGTTTGGTGGCATTTGAAAAAGAAATGACCAACCACCCTACCACCACGAATGACATCGATTTCCAAGGCCTTGACCATATAGATAGAACATGAAACATGACTCGTAAGGAGTCGGTCAATACCAAGGAAATCAATATAATCTAAAATAAGTACAGGAGGTGGTAGTAGAAGTGCACAAGAAGTGGGGGACACATATGCAATGGACGGTGAAAGCTCATCCCTAAAAGTGGACTCCCCAGGAGTATTAATGGAAATAGGTGCAACCAAGGCACTCTCAATGACCTCTTGGGAAATACTAGGCAAATAAGGCTCCATGGACAAAGGGCAAGCAACAATCACAATTTCACTACCCCTACAATCCGCCTCTAACTCCTCATCACTCGAGTAACATAGATAACTTACCAAATGCTTTTCAGGAGGAGTGAAAGGAGTGTCATTTTTACAATCGGGGAGCGACCCCATCTCGGCTTGGATCATGAAGAGGGTAGGAGAAATCCTCACATCCGGATTTTCAAGGAAAGTAACCTCCTCGGAGGTAAGACGTGCCTCCTCCAAGGGGTGAGTGGGAATGGTCGGCTCAAAAATTAGGACATCAAAGTCCACTTGACATGAAGAGTAGTAAGTCGTGATGTTGTCGGAACTTTGGATAAAATGTTGCAATGTGTCCTCAAGAAAGGATGAGTGCGGTGGTTGGGATTCTAAAGTTACCTCCTGAAGGCAATGGTCATATGTTTCCAAGGGTGGCTCCGAATGATAAGACTCAGGAGGAGCCACCACATCATTGTTGAGGGCGTTAATGGAATGACAACTTTGGAGAAATATTTGCAAAGCATTCTCCAAAGTATTGGTGCATGGTGGGGATGGATAAGGCTCCTCATGTGACCATTGTTCCGGGTATTGAAAGGTTGGCTCCAGATAGTAAAATTGTGGTGGAGCCGTTTCATCGTGATAAGAATAAGAGAGGGGTGGTAGTTCATGTAAAATCTCACATTCCCGATAAAAATTAGAGTGGGAATGCCACTCTTGACTAGAAGGATCCGGAAATGGAGGGTAAGACTCCCAATGTTGTTGATCCATGGTTTCCCAAGGGTTACCGGAAGCCATGATCAACAACGACTACTATTTTTTTGTTTTATATATAAAAAAATAAGAAGAAGCAAACTAAAAGTGGATATATACGGTGACACAAAAAAACTTTAAAACTAGCAAAAACTTAACTCAAACGACAAATCCCCGGCAACGGCGCCAAAATGCTAATAGGATTTTCCCGGTCGTTGATTAACGGAAAAATCCTTAGTTAGATGTTAAAAATTTATAAACAAGGAAATACTATTCTAGCTAGTAGAGCAGCAAGTCCGAGGTCGGTCCACAGGGAAAATGGGAGAGTCTATAGAATTAGCTTGGAGAAGAAGTTTGGATTTGTGATTTAGTGGAGAGCGGAAGGACGCTCAGCCTTTTCTTTCAATATTTTTAGAATTAAAACTAAGAAAAACACAAAAGAAGGAAATTAAAGTAAACTAAGCGGAATGGCTATGAGGGTTCTAACACCCAACCTAGGTTGCAAAAAACTACTCCAATATCCATGACGACGTGAATGAGGGATCACGGCCTAGGACCTCCCACGGAATGTTTAGCTTTAAAGCACAAGCCACGGGTCAAGAGATGGTATTGTGATTAGAATTCATGTCACATCCGGAAAATTTAATTAATTTCCATCTGTTCAATAAATTCAACGAATCAAAAATCATCATATGTCAAGTTGAGTAAGTCCGGGTGAGATGGGCATCCCCGATATGAAGTTCATCGATGGTCGGATGTTCGGATAAGTTCTAAATCGCGTTGAAAATCCATCGACCTGATCCATTCTTCAAATCCGAATTCTTTCTTCATGAAAGTCGTAGACAATTTAATTACGAATCCAACGCAACTTGAATCGTCCCAATCGAAGTTCGGACAAAGAAGATATCGCATTTTCAAGTTGCAATCATCCGGCCGAACATCGAAACGAAGCTGGGCAGCTTGCTGGTCACTCGTCCGGAGCTCGTCCGGATCCCCGTCCGGACGGGGGAACAGCTGGGCACGATTTTAGCTCGGGAAAACTCATGTTTTTGGCATAAAACTCATTCCCTCTCTCTCTCAACCCAAAATCCTCTCAACCCAAACCCTAACCTCCATCTTCTTTCTTCTCTAACTATCAAACCACATGGATTCAAGCCTCCAAGTCTTCTTCAACGTTGTTCTACGCGTCTCCCTCTACGCATCCATGGGCATGGATCGTCCGATTGCGGTGAGTTCTCTCCTCTCTCCAAATCCTAGATCTATTCTCTCTCTCTACATTACATGGTTGTTAATTGATCATTTGAGGTTTTGCTCTTAGGAGACATTGTAGAGCATTGTTAGAGCTTCGCAATGGTGAGCATAGTTTACTCCGGAGATTATGGAGTTTTCCGGCGACTTTTCCGGCGAGTGTCACTGGAGCTCCGACTAGGTAGAGTTTTCTATCCCTCTTGTTTGTACTATTGGTGTTGTACCACCTTGTCGTTCGTTTTTATGAAATTCTATAAAGTCTAGTATATTCGTAAAATTAGTATCAAAGTATTGCCGTTCACTTAAATTAGTCGTGTTGAGCTTTGACTAGGGTCGTTACGTTCTCCCTAGTGCGTTGATTGTTCGATTCCGAGTTCGATTGTGAAAAACCCAAATTCTTGTTAAAAATTCGTCGTCGTCGTTTTATGAAATAAAATTGGGGATTTTGGTTTGTCTTGGACGTTCGTGGATAGTTTATGGGTGAAATGGTACTTTGACATGTTTTTGGCAATGAATCGAACAAATGGAACATTTTGTGAATGAACGAAAGTATTTTGGAAATATGAAATGGTTTGTGAATGAATGACACATTTCGTGAAATGAACGGAAATGTTTTGGAAATGAACGTTTTGGAATGAACGGAAATGTTTTGGAAAGAACGGAATAAAAGTCACATTTTTGGTTGATACGTTGACTAGGAGGTGTTGCCCCAGGTCACACAAAATGTTTGAAAGAAATGGTAAAATGTGACACGTGACTTGGAACTGTATAGTGGGATTGGGCCACCGACTCTTCGGAGGATTGAGGATTATCAAGTACTTTTTATTCAGGTTGAGGCCTTGGGATGTATCAAAAGAGGGTCTCCCACGACATTGCGCAATGGGGGTAGTACTAAACCCTCCCGACGGACAGGAAATCGAGGAATAGACATATAGAGGACTGATCCCCTCTATGAACGGAATGACTAAGCACGATTGATAATACCTGTTGGATAGAGATTTACCTTGCTTCTACTAGAAGGCACGGAAATGGAATACTCGTGACACTTGGAACAAAAATGGGAATTGGAATACGTTTAAAATACAAAAATGAGTCTTTTACTTAGTGTGAGTCGACACTTGACACATTTTCCTATTGGCCATGTCTAGGCAGTTTCTTTTGGTAAAGATCAGTTATGAGCACTCTTTTCTCCCGAGTCTTGGTTAGACACAATGTTTTATTATTTTCCTTTACTATGAGTCAGATATGGAATTTTGAAAGAAAAGGAAATGTTTTAAAGATAATGAGATCCATAGCATTGCATATTTATATTCTTTGCACTGTCACACACGTGCATCCCTATAGTATAGACGGTAAGAGATAGATTATCTCTATTAGGCGGTCGTGCCTGATCCTATATTTTTGTAGGATTTACCACTTGGGCTTGGAGCTGCTAGATCCTTCACCGGACTTGAGGCTAGACCAGATAGTAGTGATAGGTTGTCGTTACTTTTCAGTTTTTGTACTTTCCTTTCTTTACTGTTGGCCGCATTGTACAGGATTAACTTATAAAATCCTATTTTGGCCTTTCTCTTTTATTTGGGGCACTGTTGTACAGGGTTGTGTTATAAAACCCTTTTGCCTCTTTTCAGTTGTACTTCATTTCATAGTGAGCATGTAATGTAATAAGTAGTGTAATGAGTAGTGTGTGTGTGTGGTAGATAGCTCTTTACCCTTTTGTTTGGAAACTTGTTACCTACTTCTAATGTCTCAAATTTTGGGAGTGTTACAATTCAGTCCTCTGGACCACTTACACTCGTCGGGCGACATGCTACAAGAATGGGTCATACCATCTTATGTCGATGACCCATCAAATAAGTCGAACACCCTTGGTTGGATCAACGGATGAGAACTACATTATCCTAACCCCTATAAATTTTCAAGACTTCAATTCAATAGCAATTAAGTGGTTTTTAGGTGAATTAGTTCATTCGGGCATTTTGTCGAACACTTGACGGGACATCGCTACAAGCATACGTCGTGCTATTTTATGTCGACGACGCATCAAATAGATTAACACCGCTAAGTTAAGACCATACAGAATAAGTTCATACACCCGCAACCACGACATTATCAGTTATCTTGTCTGTTTTACTTTCAGTTGCACTATAGTTAGTAACAGAGTCTGTTCTGTTACCTAGTTTGATACTTCTGTTTTGTTTTGGAGGCATGGTCAGCGTGTTTGCTGAGTTTTTGTTTTATTATTTGTCAGTCGGCACCTTGGATATTTCTGCAGTTATTATTTATTTTAATCATGCATTTTATTTAGAATATCTGCTAATAGGATTTTCCCGGTCGTTGATTAACGGAAAAATCCTTAGTTAGACATTAGAAATTTATAAACAAGGAAATACTACTCTAGCTAGTAGAGCGGCAAGTCCGAGATCGGTCCACAGGGAAAATGCGAGAGTCTATAGAATTAGCTTGGAGAAGAAGTTTGGATTTGTGATTTGGTGGAGAGAGGAAGGACGCTCATCCTTTTCTTTCAATATTTTTAGAATTAAAACTAAGAAAAACACAAAATAAGGAAATTATGGTAAACTAAGCGGAATGGCTATGGGGGTTCTAACACCCAACCTAGGTTGCAAAAAACTACTCCAATATCCATGACGACGCGAAGGAGGGATCACGACCTAGGACCTCCCACGGAATGTTTAGCTTTAAAGCATAAGCCACGGGTCAAGAGATGACATTGGGATTAGAATTCAGTCCTCTGGACCACTTACACTCGTCGGGCGACATGCTACAAGAATGGGTCGTGCCATCTTATGTCGACGACCCATCAAATAGGTCGAACACCCTTTGTTGGATCAACGGATGAGAATTACATTATCCTAACCCCTATAAATTTTCAAGACTTCAATTCAATAACAATTAAGTGGTTTTTAGGTGAATTAGTTCATTCGGGCATTTTGTCGAATGGCAGGACATCGCTACAAGCATGCGTCGTGCTATTTTATGTCGACGACGCATCAAATAGATTAACACCGCTAAGTTAAGACCATAGGGAATAAATTCATACACCCGCAACCATGACATTTTAGGCACAAAAATGGAGAAATCATCACAAACCTAAATCGAGGGACGTTAGTCGTCCCACGACCAAACCAAAGAGGTTAGCCCTCCATTACACTAACCACAACAATAGAAATGAAATGGAATCACCCATAACACAACAATTGAAATGGAGAAACAAAAAGATTACACATAATACATGAAATAAAATCCATAAATAGAGAGAGGAAGTCATCACCTACAACAATCGTGAAGGAACAAAGCTTCGGAACCCATCAATGGCCCTCAAATGAGGGGAAGAAGAAGAGGAGAAGGAGAGGGAGTCTCTCCCCTCTCCAAGAACCCTAAAACTCAAGAAAAACATTACATAATCATCTCCCACGAATTATACAAAGTATATATAGTCCCCCCACCAAACAATTACAAAATTGCCATTAATGAGCCAAAAATCTGCTGAAAGTTGTGGACTGCAGAAAACCGACCGGTCTGAGGGTTTCTCACCGACCGGTCGGATTTTGACAGATTGGTATTTTGTGCATTTTTTTGATAGCTTTCCAACGCCATATTACAATTGGAAATCGGAGCTATACATCAAAAGTTATGGTCATTTTACCAATGAAGGGTGCGGCCATGGCTTTGTTCAGCTGTTTTCTTCTTGATCTTCCGGAAATTTGAGGTCATCTTCTGAAAATTGACACTTTGGTGCTCTTTGATGCTCTTGACTTCAAATCATGGCTCGGGTTGGTATCGGGGACTTCCGGGCTCCTCCGGGGAGTACTAAACAGCCTGTACAAACAACAAAAACTGGAAACACGAGATTAAACGCATATGTACAAAAACGAACTAAATAGTAAACAACTAATAACGAAAACTATTTAAAAGGAGATAGATTGGCACACAAAAACTACATTATTATGTGCTAATCAATATATGTCTCTGGTTATCTGGTTCTCTGCCTCTGTCTATTTTATGTTTCTGTCTTCTATCTTTTCTGTTTTTAGTAACGTTGTCGGGTCCGCTGGATCATTAAATTGGTTCTCGCGGGACGGGGCGTTACAGCTTGGTATCAGAGCACAAGTTTAGGGATTCTCGGAGTATGGATGGATAGAGTTGAGAATTGTGTACGGTCAACGATTACCCTTAGGTGTGATTAGAAGATCGCCTAGCTAACATTTCTTCTCGTCAGAAGTTTGGGCGAATCAGCGATTATGCATGGTTCCTTTTAGGATTCTGTAGATTCATAGTGGACAGTAGGATGTCGAGTCATGTTTTGAGTCCTTGAGGTGTGTGGACTAACGTGTGCGTTTTTATATCTGACATTTATTTCCACCATGTTGTCGTTAGTGATGTGATTTATAGGAATGCAATGGATGGCTAAGGAAAAGTTCAAAGTAGTGAAGTGTGGAATTTGTGGAACTCAGTGGCAAAGGGGAAGTGAGATTGGTTACTTGCAGGAAAGGTTAGTATGTGGAATTGTAACTTGGAAAATTTGGTATTATATCAGTTTTGAGATTGTAATTTACATTGAGGATTAATCTGTAGTACTTGTTAGAATATGATATTTTGAGTTTGTAAGGATTTGAATGTGAGAATAAGGTTGTGCAATAGGAATTTTGAGGATTAGAATTCGGTATAATACTTGGGAATGGATTTGTGGCTATGGATAGAGGTGGAATTGGGCATGTGAGAAATTGATGGTTCGTTTTAAGAAATTGTGATTGAATAATGCTTGGGAAAGTTAAGAGTTTGAGTTCTGATAATTGGGAGTGAGTTAGCCTTGTGGATCGTTGTATGTTCAATGGGGGGAGTATGGAAAAAAATTTGTGACTGAGGAAATGTTTTTAACTTGTGGATTGTGATTTCAAAATATGTACCTGAGTTGTATAGTTTTGTGTTGAGATGTAAGGAGTTGGGTGAGAGTTTTGGGAAGAATGAGTGTGTTGGATCATGTGAAGCATTTGGAATCCCTTGAATTAGAGAGAAAGCTGGAATGCGGATTCGATTAAGTGGCATCGGGTATCAATTGCTAGAACCAGACTTGCGGCAAAGACACCAGTGCAGTGCGTCAGTGAAGGGTAAGGAACAAGTGGATGGACTATTCGTGGGAATGGGGCAACAAAGAAACATCAGCAACAACCTGTACAGGTATACGTTTAATGTTTCATTTCAGTTATTTCAATACCGTGATAAATTGTGAATAACTAATGAAACGAGAAATCTGAATAATAAGTATTCTGGAATTTGCTAAGATCTGTATACGCTTTATGCGAGTGGAAACGATTTCGAGGACGAAATCTTTTTAAGTAGGGGAGAGTTGTAATACCCGTCCCGGATAAATTATATTTTTATTTATTAAAAATATATTCGAAAAATATTTTTAAGAGATTCAAAATAATAAATCATGAGTTTGTAATTTTTGAGTTTTTTTTGGAGTTAAGTATGATATTTAATATCTAAGACATATACAATTGTATTTTAAATTAAGGGGTGGCTTGTAAGGGTCAATTTTGAGTTAAGTGGAGGGTAAAATAGTAAAGATCTTTAAAAGTCCCGATTAGGGCTATATAATTGAGTCTATAGATCATTAGGGTTAGTGATAATCTTGGTGAGGGCTATAGAGAGAGGCTATAGAGAGGATTAGTGGAGTGTGTTGAAGAAATCTTCAAAATCAAACCCTAAATCAAGGTTTTTTGAGAGGAAGTCTACATAAAGGTTGTTCATCACTCATTCAAGGTAAAACCTGTGTTTTTAGTTTTGCAATTTCATGCTTATTTAACTCCAGATTAGGGTTTTTTCGTTAATTACAATTAACACTATGATTAGTGTTTTTTTTTTGGAAACTTAGGATTTTAAGAAAGTAAAACTTGTTTTTAAAATCTAACATTGGAGTATGTGTTGTGTATAGATGTGATCTACATCCTATAGTTTTGCTTTTCATGATTAGAGGCCTGGAAATCGAAGGTTTTGTGAGTTTAATTAAGAAAAAACGAAGTTGGATTAAGCAGTTTTAGCATTCTGCCTTCTGCTGTACGAACCTGTACACCGGCCGGTATACCAGGCGGTATACCGGTGTCATACCGGTTGCGTACCAGTTGAGTATTTTGTTCCCAAATCGTGAAATTGTGATCTGTTTCCTTATGGGTCTCGTAGAGCATATTTAGTAGAACATATTCCATGTGTAAAGATTATGGAAATAATGTCATTAAGGTAGTGGAATTGCTTGTAGAAAAACTTACCAAAATCTGTAAAATCCGTAAATTTTTTAAGTAACCGGCATGCCGGATGGGATGCCGCATTGCATACCGGCTTCATACCGGTCAGTGCAATTTTGGGAGAACAAATTATGGTTGTTAGAAAAATGTTTTGAAAGGTTATATTAATCTAAAATTTTGTTAATTCTGCTGAAAACTTAGATTATTTAATGTTCTGTTATCACTTAGAAATATTTGAGTTATTGAGTTATCCGGATTAATGGTTTCATCTTCAATGACAGGGGAACGTTCTGTATGCAATCATCCGAGCAATATCTGACAATAAGAAAATGGGTTAAACACCATTGGTGAGTGTGCTAGTTTACTTTAAGTTCTGTGGACTTTTTATTGTTTCTGTTGGTAGCTTTTCGTTAATATTATATCTGTTTAGTTGTACGTGAATACCTAGTATTTTTCTAGGACTGTACGAGCCACTTTCTGTGTTTATGGAAACTCTAGTAAAAATGATAATTCTGTTAATCTGTTAAGTCTGCGGGATCTTTACGCCACACCGGGTGGTGGTCCGATATTCTGTGGGATCTTTAGGCCACTTTGGCTGGTGGTCCGGTTTTCTGTGGGTTCTTTCACCTTAATGGCTTTGAGGACCGATTTCTAGACATATTAGTGTCATTCTGCAAGTGGATCCTTGCCCGTCTGTTCTGTGCGCTAAGTCTGATATCCTAACATAACAAGTAAAACATATACACATTTGTAAAAGTCTGTAGAAACGTACGTTAGGGTTCACACGTTTCCCTTGTACTTCGATTATTTCTGCTATTTTTCCGGAGTGTTCTGTTGATAGATTTCTGTTGTTATATTCAGCATGTTTGGTATAATTCGTTTGTTCTGTCTTGTTTCAGTTTTTCTAATATCTGCATCTGTTGTTTCAGTTTATTTTATTTGAACCAGTACTTCTAGTAATCTAACACATTCCTGCACTTTGTATATGTATGGGCATTGGTCGAAGTGCAGATCTTGATTAGTTGAGCAATGGGTCCACTACTTGGGAGTATTAGCAGGAGGAGTTCCGTAGTTGCGCTGTCTGTTTCTTGGTTGTTCAGTTTATCAGTTATCTTGTCTGTTTTACTTTCAGTTGCACTATAGTTAGTAGCAGAGTCTGTTCTGTTACCTAGTTTGATACTTCTGTTTTGTTTTGGAGGCATGGTCAGCGTGTTTGCTGAGTTTTTGTTTTATTATTTGTCAATCGGAACCTTGGATATTTCTGCAGTTATTATTTATTTTAATCATGCATTTCATTTAGAATATCTGTCTTTGGTTATCTGGTTCTCTGTCTCTATCTCTGTCTGTTTTCTGTTTCTATCTTCTGTCTTTTCTGTTTTTAGTAACGTTACCGGGTCCGTTGGATCATTAAATTAGTTCTCACGGGACGGGGCGTTACACCATACCAATTTTGGGCTTGATTGAGTGACCGGCCATAGGTATGCCTAGAATTATGCCACAGGTAGACCCGATAAGACCCTAAATACTGAGTTAGGGGATTCCAACACAAGGCAATAAGTAAAAGAGGAAGCATGAACAAAAACCCAGATGTGCATAATATTAAAAGTTTCATTACCCACATGATCCTTTACAAATTACAACCTTAGAACTGGTACAAAGAGAATACATCAAAGCTAGTTAATTCACTAAGCCATCCAATCTAAGCCTCCTCATGCCCTGAAAAGGGTTTTTATAAAATGCATAAGTATTATACTAGAGTGAATCAAGATATGCCAGAGTAACTAGTTTCCATGGAAAACAATATTAGTGATCACAACATTTCATTTTCTCAACATAGTAAACGTGTGAATCATTAGACTGCAAAGATCATTGTAATAAGGGCTCATCGACCTCAAGTCATATATTAATCAAACTTAAGGCCTTCACCCCGAGTCCTTTGCCACATAGCTTAATTTTGTATATATTCCGACATAATTTGGTCTTCACGGTAGCAGTCAATTAGGGAGCGACCCCAAGAAATATAGAGATGGTGTGATATCACCTAATGATCACCTGGTCATGATCCCACCCTTATCCTCCCTACTCTACCGGTTTCAGATCCAGATGTGTCATGGTTCATAATGTTCAATCATATTAAACCTTTTCGGGTTTTCAATCCATGGTAATAAAAGGGTATGCATGTCATATTTATTTATTTCAAGAATCAAATCATAATATCATTGGGATACTTATTAGCACATAATCATACATTTTGCAGTGTCTAAGTATGCTTTTCAAAAGATACGAGTAACAGAGGCATTTGGAGATTCATTTGTTTGATTTAGATTTCTGCCTAAATTTCCTTCACAATGATTCACAAGCCTCAAATTTGGCATCAATATCATAAAATGGGTCATTATTAACCTCATCCGAACTATCAAGGCTTCTGCTGAGCTGAGTTGCCAGACCATACTCTGACCGACCATCTCCTGGCTCAAGAGGTACATTGGCCGAGCTCTTAAAACCACTGGTCATACTACAAATAAACTAGAGGGCTTACTGGCCGAACACTAATAGCTTTGTGCCGAGCACTAAACATGGTCGGGCAATACAACATTGGGTAAAGAAATATTCTACCGGGTTGGTAAGTTGTTGGACAGTCAATGGTAACTTTCGTTGACTGTTGGCAGTACGGGAACCAAGTGTTTCAGACATTTAACTGGTCGAAATGGACCAGATTAGGTTCATAAAGAATTGGGACCAACTACCCGACCAATTTGGTGCTTAGCCGAGCTCAAATAGCTCCGGGTTTTAAAGAACGGACATATATTCAGCCGAGCACAAGTGCTCCAGCCATAGAGAGGTCGACAAACCAAAAGGGATGATTCAATGATATTCACAGTGGTCCAGTCATGCTTTGCCAAGCTGAGTGAAGCTCTGTTGGATAGGTTTAAGGAGAGTCTAGACATTTGTGGCCAGGTGCCGGACACCAAGTGGTTAGATAATTATTCCAGAATGGCTAAGCCATACAAAAGGCTTGCCGAGCATATGTATTATAGTCTAGGATGCTTCGGTCAGTTTGGCAAAGCATAAGGAAAGCTTGCCGAGATGAATTTAGTGCGGCAAGGCCCTTTGGTGGTCTCGCCGAGCTGAATGTGGGGTGGCATTAGACATGTCGTACAATAAAGAGGTTGGCAGAACCCTTTATTGGGTTTACCGGACTATTAGCATAGTGGATGAAGGTTCAAATGGTATTAATAGATTACCTTCTGTTGAAGGATGACACCTTCTGAGCTTTCAAAGGAGACAACTGAGCTCAAGTTTGTTCGGGGGAAAGGTTGTTTAGTCAATGGAAGGCTAAGTCTAGCTGGAGAGGTGCTTGGGTGTTCGGCTAAAGGTTTTTCGGACACTTAGATCTTCTGGATGGGGAGTTTCTCTCTCTAGAAGAGCTTTGAATGCAAGAATGGAAGTTGGTGTGAGGATTGAATATAAAGAGTGGCCATTTATAGCGAAGGAGGGCTCCAAACTTTATTTAATGTTTGGATTGACGTGCTCAAGCTTTGCCGAACAATCATTGTTCTGCAGGTGATGGCTTATACGCAACCTTCTGTTCTTCCCGAGTAGTCTTATTCGGATCAGTGCATTCTGCACAAGCAACCTCCCCTACCCTGAACACTTATATGTCTATCCGTATGGGACAAACCAGAATTCAATAATGACTTGTCCCATCAGTCATCCTGACACATCAATCCGGACATGACTAGTCTCTGCAATCTGACAGAGTCTCTACCTAGCCAATCATGGGCCAATCATTGGCCGAGTTGGACCAGTCCGACTCTAGGTTCTTTAGTCAGATCCCAATCAGGTCCCTAGCTTTCTAATCCTTTCAGTTTGATCCCCAAATGCTCATTTCTTGACTGCCCTGCCCTTTTAACATATTTGTAAGCCAAATTTGACTTTAAATTCATTTCACAATGTCTCCAAAATATCATAAGGCATATTTTATTTATTTTAAAATTATATTTCCTGGGTCGGATCCTCACATCCTTCCCTCCTTTAAGTAGTTGGTCCCCAAACTTAAATGATCTAAATGATAGAAATCACATAAGAGAATGATTACCTCATTCAAATAATCTTGGATACTTTCGGCGCATGTTATCTTCTTTTTCCCATGTGGCTTCATTGCGTGACTTGTTCTCCCACCAAACTTTGACTAAGGAAATGACTTTATTCCGGAGCCTCTTTTCTTATCGATCTAGGATCTTCACAAGTCATTCCTCGTAGGATAGATTCTTTTCAATTTCAATTGTTGGTTGATTTATAACATGTGTTGAATCTGTCACATATCTTCGAAGCATAGATACGTGAAAGACGTTGTATACGTTGGCTAATTCTGGTGTTAGGCCAATCAATAAGCAAGTGGACCAATCCTCTCAAGGATTTCAAATGGACCAATGTATCGGGGATTTAGCTTTCCCCATTTTCCAAATCCAACGATACCCTTCATTGGAGACACCTTCAGAAATACTTTATCACCCTCCCAGAATTCCAGTTCCCATCGATGGGTATCCACATAACTCTTCTGACGATCTTGGGCGAGTTTAAATTGATCTTGAACTACTTTGATCTTTTTTGCTGCTTATTGCATAATCTTTGGTCCTATGAGCTCTGCTTACCCGACCTCCGTCCAACATGATGATGATCTATATTTTATCCCTGTACAATGCTTCGAAAGGCGACATCTCGATGTTAGTTTGTTGGAGGTGAATTATGCTAGTGGTAGGTGTTCTCCCCAGATCCTTTGGAATTCCAATACACGAGCTTGAAGTAGATCTTGCAATATTTTAATTGCTCTTTTTGATTGACCGTCCGTTTGGGGATGAGATGTCGCACTCAGGTTCCACTTTATTTTTATCGCTTTCCTAAATGACTTCCAGAATCTTGACACGAACTATGGGTCTCTATCATACGCGGTCGATCGATACTAGGGCATGTGCAATCGAATAATCTCTTATCGACATGCTATTGCCATTTGGTTTATTGATTATGTGTTATTGATATCATAATGATAGCAAGGATGCATCTCTTTAGTGACTTCACAACTATCTGATTTTCAAGGGACAAAAAATCAACAATCAAGTTACTAGATCAATCCAACCAATGAAATTTTCAAAAGCAACTATCCACTGTGTGATTTGAAAAGAAGTCTCGTGAATAAATTTAGATTTTATGAGGGTATCAATGAGCAAATAGTCAAAATGTTGTGATAAATGGAGGAAACACTTCGATCAAGTAGGTGAGAAGAGAACGATACACGGGTGCCTTTATTAAGGCTAAGAAATTCAAAGGGAGATTCACACATAGTATAAGCATCGGTAACAAACTGATATTTTAATACGAATGGATTCCAACTTTGAGAGTTTACGATTATCATTGAGGATGTTCATTACTAGGAGTTTGGCTTATAGGCAAATTGACGAGAGAAAATGAATGTCAAAACCAAGGATCTGTTAGAATCGAACATTTGATCAACCCTAAACCAAACAAATGAGGGGCTTCTTTTGAGGAATAAAACAAACCTCCTTAAAATGACCGAATATCCTGAAGTTTTAAAACAGACAGAATTAGAGTCAATTTGATTTGGTTACCCCGACAATGGCATGCCAAAAACTCCTGAAGTAGGGTGGAGAGTTTGAATAGTTGATTCAAGAATCAAGGTTACTAATCAATCATCATAGTGACTAGGAAAGTAATTATAGTATGGGTTTTATTTTTCAATAAAAGGTTGCCTAGTATTCAAAAAGGTGGCCAATAATCAGGTTAAGTCCCAACAAAATGTGTGCCATTTCATAAAGAATTCCTCCTTCTGAGTTGGGCATCTTTTCCTGACAATGATCTTGTTCAGTTCTTGGTATTTGACACATAGTCGGGTGGTTCCATTTTTGACGAATAGCACAAGAGCTCCTCATCTTAAATTCTCTGAAGGTCATGCATTTTTCATTACAACCAATCTTTGCATATAATTTGGGTAAACAATCTATGCTTAGTAATGACATTGAAGTGCATCACATTTCAAATGAATCAGGTCTATTGATGTTACAACTTTGTTTGCAGATACCTCACAATCTCTATAGACTATGAAGCATAAAAAGCCCTTGCTCACAGACTAGGTCACAAGCAAATCATACTCCAAAAACTCTATGTTTACAGAAATTTGTTCAATGTGGGATTTAGAAATGAACGAGTACATAGAATCAAATAAGGCAGTAGTGGGGATACAGTAGATGATGATTCTACCTACTACAATTTCTTCGTCATTCCTGGGATCTCCCGAAACAAGTGCAAAAGTTTGCCCTTGCATCTGATTTGTCCCCATTGTTGTGGATCTCTTGTGTCTAGGCTATGGGGAATCCAATTGGTACTGTGTTTGCTCTCGTCCGCACATTAGGGAAGTATTTCTTGAGATGACCAATCCGTCTGGATCTAAAACAAGTTTTGGAAGCTTTGTAGTTGCCTTCTCTACTATAGTAGCCTCAGTATTTGGAATAGGGTGGCATCCGCCTCCTTCATTCTTTATTCCTTCCTCTTTGATTTCTTTCGAAATTTTCCCTCTTGGGATGACCTATTCTTCCTCGGTTGTAGTTTTGCCTCTTTTTTTCTTGGTAGCATCGCATCTTGTCTTGATCCATCGGGATTGCCACATCGAGAACGTCTGTATATGATGGCAGTTGTAGGGGGAAGACAATCCTTTGAATCTCTAGCCCCATCCCATCCTCAATTTGTTGAGTTATTATTTATTCTTCTTCTACAGCTAGTGGGGGTTCAATCATTGGCTTTGGGTGTTGGAAGTATTGGTGGATCATCTCCTACTGGGCTTGGATGGTTTCCACTAGCATTCTCACCATTTCTCGAAGTTCAGTGATTTCCTCGTGACTTCCTCATTTCCTTGACCGTTTGATCTCGTATTAACCATTTTGTTCATTTTAGGTTCTCAAGTCAGCAAAATGTTAAAAGGGAAACCTCACTAATGCAACTGATTCATTTTACTATAGAATACTTCAGAATTACAAAGGTACTACTCATTATCCAAGTCACTGGGCAACTCATAGGGAGGGTAAACCCACTCCTCTCGACTCGCATCAAAGTCTTCAATGAAATTGAACACCTCATCGTCTAGCCCATCTTCAAGTTTAAGGTCTCCGTCTTGATTCTTCTATACTAAAGGAACTTCCTCTTCCTCGAGCGCATATCTCGTTATGGTCATTGTCGTTGGACTGACTAGAATCACTCATAGACGTGACTATAGGTTATTTATATACATATTAGCATCGGAAATAGCATACCATAACCATCTCCAAGTACAAATACATCTCCAAGTTTTTGTTTTCTAGGTGCAACTAGTGCGTGCCTTGATTCCTAATTCTCGGTTTTGTTTGGAATCCGATAACTATGCTCTGATACCACTTCTGTAACGACCCCATCCCAATTTTGGGCTTGAGTGAGTGACTGACCATGGTTATACCCAGAATTATGCCACGGGTAGACCTGACAAGGCCCTAAATACTGAGTTAAGGGATTCCAACACAAGGCAATAAGTAAAAGCGGAAGCATGAACTAAAACCCAGATGTGCATAATATTAAAAGTTTCATTACCCACATGATCCTTTACAAATTACAACCTCAGAGATGGTACAAAGAGAATACATCAAAGCTAGCTAATCCACTAAGCCATCCAATCTAAGCCTCCTCATGCCATGAAAAAGATTTTTATTGTTAGAGTATCAAGCCTGATCATAAATCATATCTTGCTCAACAGTGATTTTATCACTATGATGTTCCAGTACTTCATCATCCATCTTCCAGAAGAAGAGGTCTCATCTATTGCTGCACCATCTACATTCTTGTGATCTTCTAGAAGAATACTTCTGGTCTTCCGGAAGAAGATGATTCTCCTAAAGTTATCCATGTCATCTTCCAGAACATGGTTACTGTTATTCCGAAACATTAAGTGTGGATATCCTAAAGGATTATTGTCTTACCTTCACTAGTTTAGTTTGACAACTGTCATTCCTCATTTAATGAGGTGGTTATATTTGTTATTTCGGTTAGTGTTATGTCGGTTAATGTAGTTCTATAAAAGGAACTGTCCAGATGTAAAAAGTTGTGAACTGTGATTCAAGAATCAAGAAGTATTTTCCATTCTGTTTTGAAATTTCATCATGGTATCAGAGCAGAAATAGCTCCAACGAGCACGATAATAGATCCATGGAAGATACGATCATCTCCATCCCTCTCTCTCTCTCTTATGATTTCCAATATTCCCACTCTAGTTACAATCAAACTTGATTCAAACAATTACAATGTTTGGAGAAGTCAGATCCTTCATGTTCTTCGTGCAACAGGATTTTAATCTCACATTGATGGATTGAACCTTCCTCCCCCTGAGTACATTTCAGATACTGACAAAAACCAGGTGATTAATCTTCTTTATGCTCAGTGGAAGGTAATAGATTCCAATATGCTAATGTGCATCTCTGCCACATTAATCCCAACGGTTTATGCATCTATTATAAACTACAACACCTGTTCTGAGGTATGATCTATATTGGAAAAGAAGTTTACTTCATTGTCCAGATATCATATTCATTTGTTGAAGAATAAACTAAACAATATCAAGAAGACCAATTCGATTGAGAATTACCTTCAAGAAATCAACATGATTTCTGATCAACTCTTTATGTCTTCTGCAAATGTTGATGAGGAGGATCTTATCTTGATCACTCTTAATGGCTTACCTGAAGAATATGATGCATTCAAGACCACAATCAGAAA
>NMUG010000701.1:0-20712 GCA_002855965.1 Monotropa hypopitys | reverse complement strand
GTGAATATTGAAAAAAGTTTGATATTATACTCTTTGATTTGCACTTATATCAAGATTGTCGTATTATTTTTTTCATCAGAAGATATTGTTCAAATTTCTAGTGCAATAAAAATTTCAATTATAAAAAAATTCGAAATTTTAACCAAAATTCCGAATATTTTCCTAAAATTCCGACAATTTCAAAAAAAATGAATTTCCGACAATTCCAAAATTTTTGAAATTGGAACAGAAATAAATTTTCTGAAAAAATTAGTTCCGAAATTGGAACGAAAGATTTAGTTCCGAAAAAAATGTTCCGAATTCCGAAATGAGTTTTTCGTTCCGTTCCGTCCGATGTACAACCCTACTCTCGACACTTGAAGCAATATGAAAAGAACTATCTTACACACGATCTGGAATTAGCAGCCGTCGTCTTTGCATTGAAGATATGGTAGCACTACTTGTATGGGGTAAGTTGCGAGAATTTTACGGATTACCGGAGTTTAAAATATTTATTTTAACAGAAAGAACTGAATTTGCACCAAAGGATATGGTTGGAGCCTATTAAAGATTACGATTTAACAATTCAATACCATCTAGGTAAAGCCAATGTGTATCAAATGCGTTAAGTCATAAGTCCTCTACTTTGGCTACATTTTCGGTTCAATCTGTTTTATTTGAAACCATGAAACAAAGGCATGTTTATGATCAATATTTAAAGAAATTTATTGAAGATCCAAAAGAATATTTCTCCTATGACCTCGATGTTCTTCGCTTTAGAGGACGGATTTGTGTTCCGGACATTCTAGAGATTCAACAACAGATTTTGATAAAAGCCCACAAATCTAGGTTTACTATTCATCTCGGCACTATAAAAATGTATCGAGATTTAAAACATGTTTATTGGTGGCCTGGCATAAAATAGAATGTGTCACACTTTGTATCTCACTGCCTTGAGTGTCAGCAAATCAAGGCAATATATCAACGGCCCGCGAGATTATTGCAACCACTTCAGGTGCCTGAATAGAAGTGGGAGCATGTCATTATATATTTTGTTGTGGGGCTACCGACTACTGCGAGAGGTAATAACTATATATGGGTTGTTGATAGTTTGATGAAAAGTGCTCATTTTCTCGCAGTAAAATCCACATTTTCTATGAAGCAGATGACAAAGTTGTATATTCAAGAGATTATCCAGTTACACGAAACTCCTATATCCATTATTTCTGATCGTGAACCCCACTTTGTTTCTAAGTTCTGGAAGAGAGAGATCTATAGGGGTTGAACTTCGATCCAGTACAGCCTTTCATCCACATACTAATGACCAAAGAGAGAGGGGAATTCAAATTATGGAAGATATGCTCAAAGCTTGTGTTTTAGATTTCTAGGGTAGCTGGTAACATCATTTACCACTGATTGAGTTTTCCTACAACAACATCTATAAGTCTAGTAACATCATGGCACCTTTGGAGGCATTATATGGGAGGAAATATAGATTGCCAATATGTTGGACCAAAGTTGGGGGAAAGACAACTTCTCGGACCAGAGATTGTTCAGATGACTATAGAGAAGATTCAAATTATCCAATATAGATTGAAAACGGCCCAGAACAGACAGAAGAGTTATGCATACGTACAACATAGGTCGTTAGAATTTCAAGTCGGGGACCAGGTATTTCTTAAAGTTTCACCTATGAATGGTATCTCTTATTTCGAGAAGAGGGGGAATATGAATCCCAGATACATCGGACCATATACAATTACAACTCAAGTTGGGGAGGTCAGCTACCACTTGGACTTGCCGCTATAGTTATCTTTTGTCCACAATGTCTTTCATGTATCTATGTTGCGATGACATCTGATAGATCCCACCCGGGATGTTCTCCGAGTATACCTATTCAGATATGGGCTAATTTATCATATGATGAGCAGCCATTGCAGATTATAGATTGGAAGGAGAAAGTGCTTTGCAACAAATCGATTCCACTAGTGAAGATATGGTGGGCTAACGAGAGAGATGGCGAGGCAACATGGGAAAAGGAGTACCAGATGCATGATTTATATCTAGAATTATTCTCCTCTCCAGGTACTTTCAAAGTTTGAGGACAAACTTTTTATAAAGTTGGGGAGAATTGTAATATCGTGATCTTCTAAGATAATTATAAGTGAGGTAATGGCTAATTGAAATTAATTAAGAGACTTAAAGAATGAAATTAGGTCTTAGAAATTTTTATCGGATTCAAAAAGACCAATAGAAATTTTCAGTGACATTCGGAAATATTTAGAAAAAAGAAAGAAATTTTTGAAATAAAAGAAACTAGAAAGAATTAATGTATAATACTTAAAATACGAAAATTAGACTTAAGGACTAACGTAAGTATGGTGCACCTTATCATACCATAGCATAACCAAATGTTAAATCAAATTTAACTAATAACTACATTCTTATCTTAATTAAACTAAAGAAAAACAATAAAAAATTAGGAAAAATCCAAGAAAATGAAAAAGAGATAGAGAGAGGAGAAAGATAAAGGGAGATCGACTGGAGAATCAGACGCATCAACGATCAAACCAATACCAGAACTAAGGTAAGAACTTTGTAATGATCTTATTAATATATTAGAAATGTATTAAAGCCTAATAATCGGTTAGAAATCTCAGTTTAGAAAAATTCAGAAATTTTGAATTAAGTGAATTAAATAAGTTTTTAATTCATTTTAAAGCATTTAGCTATATTATAGGTTATATATGCTAGAATTGACCACAAGATATTGAGAAAAACATCGAATTTGAGATTCCCAAGCCTCGAACCCCACTGTTCATCACCAGTTGTCGACCAACATACTGGTTGTGCTACTGTTCTGTTTAAATTAGTCCCCCAGCCAACCACCAGAGGGTGAAAATTCTAATATACCGGCCGATATACCAGTGGGCTACAAGTTTCCATACCGGTCCAAGAAAAGTAAGATGAAATCAACAAGAAACTTCGAGGAAATGTAAGAAAGCCTAATTAAGCATAACTCTGGAATAAAAGAGTTAAAAAGAAGTCAATGAAATGAGGAATAAATAAGTAAACAAGTTAGGAAATTCTTTTAGAAATTTTCTTTACTAATAATATAATTATTATTTGACTTTTAGGTCAACTCAACACCTACGACAAATCAAGTGAGTGACAGTTTACAAGCATACAAGAATTTCTGGTACGTTTTAAAGAATTTTTCCATTTTCTTGGGAATGATTTTGATTACGAATTATTTTTATAAATCCATGGATGCGAAAGTATTTACGAATCTATTATCCATCACTTTATATTTAGATAGTCCCCTAACCAGGGGGAGATCTAGGATTCGATTATTGATCTAGGTTGATCACATGGCTATTTATACGCGGCCCCATCTGCTAGGGGGGGACAAATACTAGCGTATTGTCTATTGGATTGAGTTTAAGCATTAGACGTCTAGCTTTATTACCTCGGGACACCCGAGAATCTGTTTTGTTTATAGATGACATATGACTTTAAAAGTAAAGAGATTTTTAAATGTTTTGAAAGATAAAAGATTTAGGGAATAAGAAATCCAAATATCCATCTTGGCATGATATAGATATTGATTCAGTGTATCTGATTGGGATGTTGGAATTATATGATATGGATATGAATTACAGATTATTGATTATCGAATACCAGCATTCCCTTGTATATGTGATTATATAGATCTATTATGGTATCAGTGAAAATATGAGATTTGTTACTGATATACTAAAATTAGAAAATATATGATTCCAAAGATATTGATTTATTGGAAACGTGAATGTATCGTTTTAATTATTGTTTCATTATCTATAACACAAACATTTATCCTTATTTTCTGTCACTCATATATACGAGCATTAACTTATAAAAATTATTTATTTATTAGGAAACGGTGAAGCAACCTACTCCTACCAGTAGCTTTGTAGATATTTGAAGAATAAGCGATAGTTTTTTTATGTTTCTCTGAGACTATTTTGTAAAATTCATAATATATTGTACCTGGGAGTTGTATGGATTTTTTTGGATTTGTACTTTATTTTCATTTAATGTTATATATACATTTTTCGTTGTTTTGCATCCTCATGTATTTAATTAATCAAGTGTTATGATAGAAACACCTTAAGTAATTTGGTAATTACGTGACGTTCTATTACGATGACTTAGAGGATGAGTCAGTATCCATATATTCCAAATTCTTCATGATCTAATGGTTTGTTCATTCTTAGTTTCAATTAGTTGGTTCTTATTTAGGTTTCATCTCTATATTTGTCTCACTAGAAGAGTAGTCGTTTCCATCTCTAGTATTTCTTAAGGCATAAACTTGATAATTAAAATGCCTTGATAATTCTCCGTTGTCCAAATAAAATTTTTCTTATTTGGTCTAATAGCATCTCTCTAGCTACAAAGACTCTTTGCATAATTTTCTCCAGTATTCAAGAATTTTGATTATATTATCATATTCTACATTGTTATAAATATTTTCTTGGAGTTCGAGGATGTCTTCAGTGCCATAGAATAATCTAGGGATTTTATTATCACCTGATTGATTCATTTCATATGTTTCAGGGCTTTTGATTATCTATTTTTTATTCAGATTGAATATTTGATTCTTAGTTTTAGATGTTAGATCGATATTGGTTATAGATTCAACTTCATATACTTTTATTCAGATTGATATTTTTAATTTTTGCAAAAATAACTGCATGCTATATGGGTTAAACTATTTAGACTACAACAAATAGATGAGAAACCATTAGTAGTAGCCATATTAGTCACAAATCTATGATCCAAAAAACACAGAATCCACACAAAATGAAAAAGAGAGATGCAAAACCCAGATCCAACCAATCAAAACAAGTTAAACAAAAAAACGTATGCGTATGTATCATCATCATCATCGGACGCATGGTTTTATTTTAGAACATAGCTGTGTTTATACATACGGTGGGCGAGCAAAGCATTCAGGTCAAATCAAAATTATTACACCATAGAAAGCATGTGTAGGTACTATAAATAAAGTAGGGTTGAAATTGCATACCTTGATCTCAGATAATGAGTACTCCTACTGCTACTAGTCTAAGTGTATGATATTCAGACAGACAGGACAGTGGTTGAGGGTATGGTATTTCTAGTTGTTTCCAAATACGGCGAAGCTGAAAGGAATTGAAAGAAGAAAGCAGATGAAGATGAGACAGAGAGAGAAAAGAGAAAACAGAAAAAGATGGCTCTACGTCAGAGAACAGCGGGGTACCACTATTGAGAGAGAGAGAAAAGTGTCAAAATAATGTAAAACACTGAAAAGCACTACTGACTGTTTTTTGTCCAGTACAACTGCAGTATTTGAGAAAAGACCATGAAAATGAATTCAACATCATTTATAGAAAGGCTAAGTGCTCAGTACAATTTTGTGTGTGTGTGTTGGATTTTGTCATTGAATTATATAAAAATTTTGAGGGAGATAGAGAGAGTTTTAAAAATTTTGAGGGAGATAGAGAGAATTTTGAGGCATTTACAGTCCTTTTTAAATGCCTTGTTTCTTATTTTTTAAGATTTTTTTGTTCATCCAGGTTTTATTTTGTATGGAAAAATTATCTTTCGGCTTCATCTCTCACTGAGGTACTAAAAAAGAAAATGAAATTTTTAACCAACCTGTAGGATTTGTTTTTCTTATAATGTAACCTTGCAAAACATCTTGAGTTGGTTTAATTATGTACCAAAAATATTTATGCAAGGGTTGCTTCACAGTTAGAAATGGCATTTGGTCAGTATGAGTCTGGTGTCATTTAGCGTAAGTTTGGGGTAAATTATTTTTGGTATTAATGATTTTTTGGATTATTTGAAAATTTTGCTCAATTATTGTTTTTATAATTATATGTGTAAAAATTAGGGGAAAAAATAATATAATTAGTGTAGAAATGGCAGAAAATTAATATAGAAAAAAGGTTTCCGTTCATAAAATTTGTAAAAAATGTGGTCTAATCGTAGACAGGGGCGAGTTCGAGGATCTTAAGTTGATATTAAGGAGAAAACCCTAATGTGATGACTTGTATTTTCTAACAGTATTTCCATAATAAAATTCGTAACTCTCATCGATTGATGGATTTTATATGGACTCCTTGAATTGTATTGGCAATTAAAATTAGGTTTTGGACTACTTCCCTGCTCGTCTATATTGTTCGTGGTTGACCCGGACTGTTTTGGAGTAGTTCCGGGGACCTTTGGCATGAAAATTTAGCATAAGGAGGAGTTTGCATCGGTGCAAAATGGGCTTGCACCGGTGCACGAGTTTTTGGAAGTTTGCATCGGTGTAGAGATGTGTTGCACCGGTGCACAAACTCACTGTTCAAATTTTTGAGGAGTTTGCACCGGTGCAAATTTGCCTTGCACCGGTGCACAGAGGCATTCTTGACAGATTTTGTGTCCATTAAGGGTACTTTGGTCTTTTCAAGTGGGGGTCGTATATATATCATAGGGAGTTCGAGAAACAATCATTTTTACACTCAGGACTCTCTCTACCTCCCCATCATGTAAGTCTCTCTCTCTCTATTTCTCTCTTCTCTTCCTCCCTTCTCTCAAATTTTTAGTGAACTTCCCTTAGGTTTTAGGAGAAATCTCGTTCATTAACGTTGAAGAGCACGAGCTGATCTACGCATCTACGGTTCCGTATCGTGGTGGTGTGTTGGACGTTTTCCGTCAACCTTGAAGCTCCAGCGAATATCCGGTGGGTAAATTCTTAACTATTGTCGAGTATGTGTGTGTTTGTACATAAGTTTCGATTTGATAGTCATAGTATGTACATTGCAATCGTTGTGACCTAGGGTTAGCCTAGGTTTGTAGTCTACACTTGAGTGGCTTAGTGAATGTCTATGGAGTCAAAGGAATTGAGTGGTGATCTTGTGCCCACTAGATATTCGACGAAATTTCCATGAGAGGAAGGATTTGTTTATTTAGTGACTTGTAGGATGATTGGTGGCCATGGGAGTTCGAGGCCACCAAGTGTTCGATGAATTACCCATGTGAGTCTTGGGTCATGTCTTGGAGAGTTTGACACTGTTGGATTATTATAGAACTTGTGTGGTTGCGTGATAGGCCACGTTGAGTTCGTATAATCATCGTAGAAGTCCTTGGGTTTGGGTGAGCACCAAATACTCGGTAAAATATTCTCGACAAGTGTTGTAGTAAAATTGTATTATTTGAGTTTCTCGAATGTGTGGTGATATCCTATCTTAGTTGGTTTGATGGTTGTATTTGACTTCGTCGAAGTCGGATGTGGGCTCAATTATTTGGACGTCTTGGATACGTGTACGATCATTGATGTTGTTTGACTTGGTTGTCTCCCTTGGATTGGCCAAGGTTGAGCTAGTGATTGAAGGAACTAAGTAAGTAGTTCAACATACCCAATGAACGTCAAATATGGAGATTGTGCCCCACGAGGGCTACTCATACTCAACCTTGAATCTATCACTTAAAAAGGAACATGATTGAATTGGAATGGCTTCCCATGTATCGAATTATACTTAAAACCATTCGCGTGGTTTCGGAATGGTGTGATTTTAAAGGTAAATCCATTCGCGTGGTTTCGTAATGGTGTGATTTTATAGGTAAACCCATTCGCGTGATTTCGGAATGGCGTAGTTTTGAAAGTAAACTCATTCGTTTGGTTTCAGAATGGCATAATTGGTAACGATGATAGGAGAATTTTAATTGAACGCATTCGCGTGTTTCGGAATGCAGTATGGTCACTCCATCCACGACATTATGCACAATGGGGGTAGCGTAGCCTCCGAACATTACTTGGGGAATGATGGACAGAAAAGGATGGTGTATTACCGGAGCCACCATACCAGACCAACCCTATCAGTGTTACACATCGGAAGCATGACAAAAGATATGAATGTACTAATGGGAACGAATAATGTGACGAGGATAGTAGTATACCTGGAATGAACTTGGCTAGGGATTTCATCGTTATCCATGTTGTAAAGTAAGTGAATGGAAAGATAGAAAAGAAAGAGACATCAAATATCCTAAGTTACGTATGAATCCATCACTTAACGATAACGACAGTTGTCGTGGTTTGCAATGTAAGTTCGTATTGGATATCTTGACGTGACCTCGGTTGGAAGTCCTTAGTGGGTCTTTAGGGTTGTCTTGCCCTATTAGAGAGTTTGGTTGACTCGTGTTAGAGTTTGCTTCGGTTGGACTTAGGATGTCGTACCCTTTATACTCACTCGATATTGTGGATTTGGTTAGACACACTTTGTTGGCGATACGCCTATGTCCACTGTTACTTGAGTTAGGTTTGTTTCAGTTGCACCTTGGGTTCTTTACTGTTTTGTACGTTTACTTGAGGACGCGTAGGCACGCACCGCATGTGCATGCTTGGTAGTAGTTAGGAGTTTTCTCACTGAGCTGTGGTTTGTTCAGACCCTCTTTTTCTCCTTTTTCTAGTCTGTGTTGTAGGGCTAGCCGGACTTGGTGACTTGGAGTTGGAGTCAGCTGCTGGGTTTTCTTGGGCTTAGTTGTTCTAGTTTTCAGTTGTAGCAATTCTGTTTCAGTTGTACTTTTCTTGTACTTGTAATTCTTTCTGTTCACAGTAACAGTTGTAGTAGGCTTGTACTTGTATTTTTTCTGCTTTGTATCGTTTCTATATTTTTACTTTGTACTGCTCTGTGATGTAATGAGAACTTTAACTGATTATATCTGGATGACAAGTGGTTATATCCCCTGTGTATTATTTAAATTGTATTTCAAAAAATGGTTTGAAAATTCATGGCATGACATCCCCTCTCCCTCATATTTCTCACCTTCTTCCTTGCCTCCTCTAATGGCTTCAACCAATATGGATGCTTGGGTGAAGCTCTCTATGGTCGTCTAAACTTCTCGAGTCAAGGTGATGATGGATCTCCAACTTATGTAAGTGGATCGTTGTGTAAGGATCTATTTTGTGTATTTGAATGATTATATAATTTCATGATTTGTATGATTCAATTCTTTCGTATCATATAATGGATTTTTCTTGTCGCATGTGTGGGAGTATGATAGTTTATAATCATGGACGATCCATGCCCTAGAGACGGATCGTACTATGGGATATTCTATGCCAACTAGGCATATGTATGATTTTCTTGACGATTACTAAGAAGAGATGACAATCCTCAAAGTTCTCATATATTCGAATACCATCGTAGATCTTGGATACACCGGTTGCATATTAGGAGTGAAATTGGAACCTTGGCCCGTTTTCCTTGATATCTTAAGAACCAACGTTAAATTAGTTTGCATTTTATTTCCATAGTTTTATCAAACAAATAATCACCCAACCAAATCTCATTCCTTCGAATCAAATTAGAAGTTAATTACAAACAATTCGACGTACACACTTTGTCCTTGTTGATCGATACCCGTACCTACTACTATTCTTTGAGTAGTATAAACACGTGGTTTATAAATATTAATTATTGACCGATTACGATGCGGTCATAATTTGGCGTCGTTGTCGGGGACAATTGGCATAAATCGAATTGTTTTGATTGATTTCCATTTGGATTCTTTTATTTTTGTAGTTGTAATTTTATTTTATATTTCATTCGCTGTTTCATTTCATGTTCTATCGTGGATCATTAAGTCTACCTCTTGTTGATACGGACTCTAACATTAGTGACATTTTTGTCGCTATTCAAGAGTCATAAAAATTAAAAAGTCCAGACTTAATCGTCAAGACCACTTCTATCCATCATAATCAATCTAATATGGACGTAGTTCGGCAAAACCCACTCTTCTCTCATTTCATACCAACTGACTACGACACCCCATCATGTATTGCTTTGCCGCCGGTAGTTGCGGCTAATTTTGAGATCAAACCCAATAATACAAAATTTACCACAATTTAATGGGTTGTCGTAAGAAGAACCCTATGAACACATAGATAATTTTAACGCGATTTGTTCTACCTTGCGAATACACAATTTTGCCCATGATGCTTTAAAATTGATTCTTTTCCCATTTTCATTAAAAGGGAAAGCAAAACATTGGATCAGCACTTTACCACCCAACTCTATTACCACATGGGCCGGATTGCAAGCCGTATTCTTAAAAAACACTTCCCTATGATTAAAACGCTATAAATCCGTGCACAAATTTCCGAAATTTAATAAATCGAGGAAGAATCTTTAAGTGAGGTTTGGAGTTGATTTAAAGACTTGCTTAAGAAGTGCCCACACCATAATGTACCTAAATGGCAACTAGTCCAAATTTTTTATCTAGGACTACAAGATGACAAACACTTATTTCTAGATGCCTCATGTGGAGGCTCACTTATGTCAAAAGACGTGTGCATGGCATGGAATTACTTAGAGGAGTTAGGGGAATCTCTTCAATATGCCATTAAATCTATTCGGGGTCACACTAAAACCCCGACGACCAATGTTGCTAATCCCAAGGGGATATATGAACTTGATCTCGCACATGACTTGGCTAGACAAGTATCCACCCTGACAGAAAAAGTGGACAAACTTCTCTCACTTGGCATGACTACATCCAAACCTCCCACCTTGAAAGATGTGTGTGCAATGTGTTCTAGGCCTACTCATTATGCCACCGACTGTCCACCTGCTTCACAACAGCCCGATTTTGTGCATGAGCAAGTGCAAGCTACACATCCATATAGTAATAATGGGTGGAGGAACTAGAATCAATCTAACCTACCTCAAAATTTTTTTCACGGTTCTTCTCCTTATATTCCATCATTTGAAGAAAAGGTGTTAAATTCTTTTAAGGGAATTGAGTCTCTAATCTAATTGGTTCATTCTCATTCTCAATCCATTGGTCGGTTTTAGACTCAAACGGAGCAATTAACTCAAACGGTAAATAGAATAGAAGGAAAAGCACCTATACAACAAGAGTCAAATTTAAGGGGACGAACATAACATGCAAATATGGTAGGTACTTTAAGAAACGGGAAAAAACTTAATGCATTAACGGAAAAAGAAAAGCCAAAAATAAAAGAAAGAGATCAAATTGAAACCAATCCTCTACCTGCACACCCTAACCCTCCATGTCCAACATATTTGCCAAAAATGCCTTTCCCGACCTCTTTAAATGAACATCACCTATTTAAAAAAAGGATAACATCTTAGAGGTTTTCGGACAAGTAAAAATCAATTTACCTCTCTTAGATACAATTAAACAGATTCCTGCTTATGCTAAATATTTAAAAGACCTTTGCACACATAAGCGAAAATCTCGAAATCATGTGTCCAAGAAATCCTACTCATCGAACAAGTGAGCTCTATCTTTTGCATGGACATTCCTCCCAAATTGAAGGATCCAAGAGTCCCCACAATATCATATGTAATTGGGACTCAAACGATTGATGGGTCGCTCTTGGATCTAGGGGCGAGTGTTAACTTGCTACATTATTCAGTGTATGAGCAGTTGGGTCTGGGAGATTTGAAACCCACATCGGTCACCTTGCAGTTAGCAGATAGATTTATTAAGGTGTCACGCGGTGTAGTGGAGTATGTGCTTGTAAAGGTTAATCATTTTTATTTTCCGATAGATTTCATAGTGCTTGACATAGAGCCTGGGAAAAATCTTAAAAAACAAACACCAGTTATTCTTGGTTGTCATTTCTTGGCCACAGCCAATGCGAGTATTCATACGAACAGTGGGGGAGATGGAAGTCACGTTTGGAAATATGTCACAAAAATTGAACATTTATAACGAACCGAACCCATCTTATGGAGAGAGTGAACCTTTTGAAGCTCCTAAAGCCACACCATGCACTAAGGAAACTCCTCCGTCACATGCACTTGTATGCAATAAAAACATACAATGTTATACATCTGTGATGACTCTCTCTACCCCGCGATATAAATACACCTCTATGAGGGAAAACTGTAACGGTTGAGAATTTAATAAAGGAATTATTGGACTTTTAATTTTATTTAATTGGATTTGGTTGATTTAAATCCCATAATATCCCAATTTGAATTTATTTCATAAATTCTTGGAAGAAAATCCTTCATTGGTGTCCATTGGTTGTGATTGGTTGGATCCGGGTTGGTTCGGGTGAGTGTTGGGAGGCCTAGAGTCCCCACACAAAATCCCACTTTTCTGCCATGCATTTCGATATATAACCTTTGTGCATATCGAAATGCCCATTATTTCGATATGCCCTTCAGTTGACATTTCAATATAGCCAACCCAATGTTCCCATTCTATTCCTTGATATTTCGATATTCCATCTGTAAGTTTTACATTTCGATATACATCCTTTGTATTTCGAAATTCCCTTGCCTTTGATTCCAGCAGAAATTCCTCTATTTCGATATGCATCCCATGCATATCGAAATGCCTCCTTGTTGTCGTTGAGCAGAAACATTTGTATTTTGATATGCTTTCAGTGCATATCGAAATGAGTCTTTGTTAATCTTGTGCAGAAGGTTCTATATTTTGTTATGCACCATGTGCATATCGATATGTCCCTTCGATAAATTCCAAAAGAGAGATTTGTATTTCAATATGCACCTCAATACATATCGAAATACGTTCTTCAGTGATGTTGCCCAGAACAGTCTATATATCGATATGTATCCCATCTACATATCAATATACAAGGTCGGCAGATAGATTTTGGGAACGATCATTAAGGGTATTTTGGTCATTTTGCTCTTGTTTTGACCTCACATATATAGAGGAGAACCCTAATATCAGTCATTCTAAACTCCCTCTCTCTCTACAACCGAAATCCTCTCTTCTCTCTCTTTCTTCCATTTCTCTCTTCCTTCTATCTAGATTTATGGAGGATTGAAGGACCTTTGGAGAATTTGGTTTTCACAAATGTTGTAGAGGAGGTCAAGGGCTACGCATTGGTGTGTATTGTTCGAGTCGTTGTGAAGAACCCCTCATCTAGGGTTTGTGTAAGTCTTGGTTTGAATCATCCTACAAGGTAGAGTTCTCATATCCTTCTTGTCTCCTTAGTTATGTTGCTTAGGATGAGGAAATTTCGAAATTTATGTTGTGAGTTCAATTAACCCCAAATTGGTTGAGGGTTTAAGTTGTTATGGGTCTTAATTGATCCCACATGTCATCAATTTCAAGATTCCCAAAATGATTTTCGAAACCCCTAATTTATAGAAAATCCTAGTTTTGGGTCTTGGTCAAACGTTGAAATTAAAGGGGTTATTATTGAAATTGATGATGGCAAATTGGTCTTATGACCTTATAAACATCTTAATTGGAGAGATTGAATATCAATTTTTAAATTCATGTTTGGTTATTTTGGGCGATTAGGAGGTATGGATGCCCTAATCCCAGAAAATTAAACGAACGTTTTATATTGACCATTTATAGGATAGATGAGTTGAGTTGGCTAAATTACACATACGGGAATTTCCTTCCCTGAGTGGATTACACTCAGTACATTGTACAATGGGGGTCCACTGGAGCCCTTCCTAATGTAGGAGAATTCTGAGGAACATACAGTTGGTAGCTGGCAGGCGACTAGCGCGGAACAAGCCAAAACTCAATAAAATCTTAATGATAAACTTATACCTCCCTTAATTTCGTTAGGGTTGAGATGAGATGTTTGACAGAAAGCTTTTAAAGGAAAACCAATGGTTTTGGAAAATGGAAGTTTGGAAAGAACTTGGAAAATGATTTTGGAACTATGAAATGGTCCTCATCGCATGTATTCATATTTTATCCTCGCACTCGCATCTTTTATCTCAACTTGGGATACATTTGGATATAGGATTTCTCTGCTAGGCTGTTGTCTAACCCTCTATTTTTATGTACCGACCCGGCCGTGTGATTCGGAGCTTGGAGTCTTTGGGTGCCATCTCGTTGGGTATCTCCATTTGATTTCTTTTAGTTTTACTTAATTTCATTTTCATGTTCCCGGGACTATAATAATTATTTTGGTTGGACTTGTAAACTTAAACATGTGTGTGCATGTGTGTGTAGCATTTCCTCCTTCCCCTTTTCTATTTTCCGCACTTTGGAATGGGTAGATGTTTATTTTATTAGTTCATGTTGTCATATTTTATAATTTCAAAAAAAATGGTTTGAAAATCCAGGATGTGACAACTTGGTATCAAAGCTTCCGTTCGAAAACTTAGGCCTTTGGGGAGACATTTGGTCTCAATGGGTGCATTGTTTTAAAAATTTTCATTCACGTAATGTGTTTGGAATGTGTTTGCATTGCATAAGGACCATGTGTTCTTATAAGAAACTATTTATATGGGATCTTTCCTCTAAATCTAGTGGTGTATCTTAGGGTGATGTTGAGCCCCTAGTAGACCCTGTCGTGCTATTGATATTCCTGTGAGTCTAACTCCTGTAGATGATGTCTAGTGTGTCTTTGCCTCATTTCTGAGACGCAGACCTCTTGTTTGCATGGCTATAGCTGTTTCCAGTCTATTCTACTCTGATGTAGGGTATGAGTCTAAATCCTGGCTAATCTTTGGCATCCTTCTTTTCTGTAGTTGCTATGCCCCCGCAAAGAGCTTTGGGTCAAGGAAGGGGACGTCGAGGACTCCATGTCCCTGATATTGTCAGTCAGGAAGTCACAGGCCAACATGGTGACTTCATTGACGATATTCCTCCTGTCATGCCAGCTCCTGAGATTGAGGCGAGCCATAGGGTGGCCCCTCATAGAGAAGCACATGGTGATCGTGCTATTGAGTCTCTTCGAGAATTTCGCCGTATGGATCCTGCCAAGTTCAGTGGGGAAGGGGATCCACTGGCATTGAATCATTGGTTATCTGAAGTCCGTAAGATCCTGGATATGCTGAGGATTCAGGAGAATCATCTGAGAATTTCCTTCTCATCATATTAGTTCATTGGTAAGCCAACGAGTGGTGGTCGGCTATTATTGAAGCTCGTCGTGATGCATTGAGGGCTTCTGGGGACTTCAACCCTTTGGTTGCCCAGGATCCAATCGGTGCTATGACTTTGTTGGAGTTTGAAGCCTTTTTTGAGAGTCAGTACTTCACAGAGTCCTATCGTGATTAACTCCGAGAATAGTTCGAGAGGTTGGAGCAAGGCTCTATGTCTGTTCCTCAATATTCAGTCAAGTTCTAGTCATTGTCCAGGTTTGCCCCTGGTTTGGTCAGTTCTGAAGAAAGGAAGTGTAAGAGGTTTGAGAAGGTCCTGAATTCCTCAGTCCAGCGACTCGTGATGAGTCAAAGGATTAGGAATTTTGCGGATATGGTGGAGTGTGCCAGAATGATTGAGCCGAAGAAAGAGACTCCCAAAGAGGTTCGTGTTTGGCAACCTAGGAGGCAAGTATCTGAATCGAGTTCTTCTTCTAGTGGTTTGGGAATTAAGAGGCATCGTAAGCATTCTCGTTTCTCTAGGGGACAGGGCTCACAGGCCAGCATTGCTAGTCCTGGACTTTCAACCAGGCAAGAAGTTGTTTGCCACTGTTGCAATCAACCAGGGCACTACCGCACCGCGTGCCCCTTGTTGGTCTGCTACGACTGTGGCCAGTCCGGTCATATCTCCAAAGGTTATCCTGCAAAGGCTAGTGTTCGCAGCGAGATGGGTTCGGTTCAGCACCCTCGTCCAGGTCAGCATATGCAGATTGGTCCTGCTTCATAGGACCAGAGCTCTGGAGCAGATCGTGCTAGCCAGTGTCTCAGCTGTTGGTCAGTCATCTGGACATCGAGGCGGTCAGGGTTTGAACCGTGTGACTGTAAATAATAAGTATCTCATGTCGAGGATTGATGACTTATTTGATCAACTCCGAGGTTCCGTCTACTTTTCCAAGATTGACTTGAGATCGGGATACCACCAGTTGTTAGTCCGTGCTGAGGATGTCTCCAAGACAGCCTTTCGGACTAGGTATGGTTACTAGGAGTTTGTTTTCATGCCCTTCGGTATGACCAATGCTCCTACGACCTTTATGGATCTCATGAACCATATCATTCATCCTTATCTGGATAGTTTTGTGGTGGTGTTTATTGATGATGTGCTCGTGTATTATGCTTCTAAGGAAGAGCATCAGATCCATCTTCGAGTTGTTCTAGAGTTGCTTCGTGAGCATCAATTATTCGCCAAGCTCAGCAAGTGTGAGCTTTGGCTTTCGGAAGTGAAGTTTCTTGGTCATGTTGTTTCCAATGATGGCGTATCTATAGACCCTGGTAAGATTTAGACCGTGATGTCTTGGCCACATCCTACCAACGTCTTTGAGATTCGGAGTTTCTTGGGTCTTGTTGGTTATTACCGGCGATTTGTCTTGGATTTCTCTCGCTTGGATTCTCTACTCACTCGGTTAACCCGAAAGGGTGTCTGTTTTGAGTGGAATGATTCTTGTGAAGTTTCTTTTGAGGAATTGAAGAGGAGATTGATTTCTGCCCCAGTTCTTACTGTTCCAGAGCGAGGTGTTGGGTATTCCATTTATTATGATGCATCGCACGATAGTCTTGGTTGTGTTCTTATGCAATCGGGTCGGGTGGTGACTTATGGTTTTAAGCAATTGAAGGACCACGAGCGTAACTATCAAACTTATGATATTGAATTGGCCGCTATCATTTTTGCTCTCAAGAGCTGGAGACATTATCTGTATGGTGAACAGTTTGAGGTATTCTAGGACCATAAGAGCCTCAAGTATCTCTTCACTCAAAAGGAACTTAACTTGCGTCAACGGCGATGGATGAAACATTTGGAAGATTATGAATTTGACTTGCAGTACCATCCGGGTAAGGCTAATGTCATTGCAGATGCTTTGAGTAGGAGGTCATCTCATTTGGCCAGCTTGGCCATTCTTGATTGGAAGTTGGTTGGTGGTCTCCAACCTTATCTTGCTTGTTCCGAGAAAGTTAAACCTCAAAATACCTTATGCCATATGACTATTCATTCAGCGTTATCTCAGAATATCCTAGAGGCACAAGCTAGTGATGAGGAGGCTGCTGTTTATCGCTCTGAGTTCTTGGCTGGTGAGGCTAGTCCTGGATGGATGGCCTATGCAAATTTGAGCATTCTCTTTCATGGTCGGTTGTTTGTTACTCCTTCTTGTCGTGAGGTTATTCTTTATGAGTTTCATCACTCTCCTTTTTCCGTTCATCCTAGTGGCACAAAGATGTATCGCGACCTTCGTCGTCAATTTTGGTGGCCTGGGATGAAACGGGATGTTGCTGGATTTGTGGCTAGGTGCCTTACTTGTCAGCAAGTTAAGGCCGAGCATCAAAGGCCGGCTGGTTTGTTGCAGCCCTTGCTTGTTCCCGAATGGAAGTGGGAGTATGTGACCACTAATTTTATGGCCAGTTTGCCGAAAGCACCGGGTGGATTCGATGCCATTTGGGTTGTCGTAGACCGTTTGACGAAGTCTGCACACTTCTTGCCATTCATATTACTCAGTCTCTAGATTCCTTGAGTAAGCTTCACATTCGTGAGATTATTCAGTTGCATAGTGCCCCATGTTTTATCGTTTCTGATCATGATCCCTGCTTCATTTCTCGATTTTGGCGTAGCTTGCAAGCCGCCATGGGTACCAAACTTGTCTTTTGCACTTCTTTCCATTCACACACTGATGGTCAATCTGAGCGTACTATTCAGATCTTGGAGGATATGCTCCGTTCTTGTGTTCTTGATTTTGGTGGTGGTTGGTCAGATCATCTTCCTTGGGTGGAGTTTGCCTACAATAATAGTTATCAGTCGAGTATCGGCATGTCACCTTTTGAGGCGTTGTATGGTTGTTCGTGTAAATCTCCTGTGTGTTGGTTGGAAGTGGGTGAATCTGCTATTTTTGGTCCCGAAGCGACTCACCAAACCACCGAGCAAACTAAATTGATTCACCAACGTTTGCTTACAACTCAAAGTAGGCATAAGAACTATGCTGATTATCGTCATCGTCCTTTATCTTTCAAAGTTGGTGGCCATGTATTCCTTAAAGTTTCGCCTAAAAGAGGTATTTCTCATTTTGGAAAGAAGGGGAAGCTTAATCTGTAACACCCCGTCCCACGAGAACCAATTTAATGATCCAGCGGACCCGACAACGTTACTAAAAATAGAAAAGATAAAAACAGAAGAGACAGATATAACTAAATGGAAATGCATTACTGAATTAAATAATACTGCAGAAAATCCAAAGTACTGACGAACAAATAATAAAAACTCAGCAAACATGCTGACCAAGTCTCAACAAAACAGAAGTAACCTCCTAGATAAACCAACAGAAACAGACTCTGCTAACAACTGAAAGTAAAACAGACAAAATAACTGAAAAGACTGCGCAGCTACAGAACTCCTCCTGCTAATCTCTCAAAGTAGTGGACCAGAATGCTCAGCTAATTAGAATCTGCACTTCGACCAATGCCTATACATATAGAAAGTGTAGGAATGTGTTAGCTACAAGAAGTACTGCTTCAAATAAAAATAAACTGAAACAGATGCAGATATTAAAAGCTATAACATAACAGAACAAGTTATACTAAGCAGGCTGAATATAACAACAGAAGATCTATCAACAAAACATACCAGAGAACAGCAGAAAAATAATCTAAGTACAAAGGGTAGTTTCGTGAGTAATAGGCGTCACACACACCTTACTACAGATTTTATTAACCACAAAGATTTTTATGTTTCACTTTTCTATGAAGTGTATACGAAGTATACGACACACGGGCCCTTCGACTACACTCCAGAAGCATAATACAAGGTGTACGACACACGGGCCCCTTGACTATACTTTCCTTGCAAGGGTACCACTTGCGAATGGCATTTGTATTCCCAGAACAACACATCCACCAGCCAATGAGGCAACAGGACACAGAATCCCTATTTAACCTTTTTAGGTGCTAGAATATCAGATTCTCCAGACTTAACAGATTAGCAGAATTATCAGATTATCAGAATTTCCAGAAATGCAGAAAGTGTCTCGTACAATCCTAGCAAGATTCTAGGTGTTCCATATACAGAAGAACAGACAGAACAGATATCAGAACTACTAAAAACAAGTGCAACAGATATAAGAAACACATATAACCGAAACTACTTAAAAATCCACAGAACTTAAAGTAACTAGCACACTCACAGATAACTTTTAGACGAGTTTCTTTGACGAGGATGGATTGGACCACCTCTAATTCTCTCCTGAAAAGAAAGTTACAAATTAGTAACATAACCAAAATATTTCATAGAGCATGAATATAATGCCTACTTATGCAAATTACTGACCACGAAAAATACAGAAACTATATAATTTCAGATCCATAGTGTCGCGACCCATTCCAGAATATAATAAAAATATTAAAAACTGGCAATGGATACATGACTACAAAGCATCACAACTGAAAACCCAAGTGATATAAGTCACCACAATCTCATAAGTCTGACTGTAAAGTGAAAACACAGCGGAAGTACTAATATAAAACTCCAACAAAATGTCTGTAAGAAGAACTCTACTGAACCAATCAACTCAACATCTCTCTCCAAACTCAAACTAATAAAATAAATCCAGTACAACTCAACAATCTACTGAACAACTAAAAAGTAAGAATCTCCAAAATGGAGTAACCTCTAACAACTGCTCGGCAAGGCAGCTCGGCAATGGCTAGCAAAAGTGAACCAGCTACTCCTCCTGACCTGGATATAGATTGCAAAACAAATAGCAAAAGATATCCAGGAGTGTCAGCTATAACAGTCAATATATGCACTTTAATATGTAAAGAGAAACTCGCAGTGTACAAGAAAAAGTACAAGTAAAGAAACAAGTAAACTAAGGGGTTGTGCCTCTCCCCTTCTATCACGTAAACATGCATTTGTCCAAGGGGTGGTGTCTCTCCCCATCTATCACATAAACATACCATTGTCCATGTATTCTTTATAATCGTGCCCATAGCACCTTTCTTTAATTTGATTGTTTTGTTACGTGCCCATAGCACCAATCCCTACTCGGCCTAAAAGCATAAAAGCCTATCACGGGATCATCTCTTCTCATTTTCCCTTCTTGGCCTAACAGCATAAGAGAGCATGCCAAGGAGACTATCTCTTCTTATTACACCCACTGCTCGGCCTGACAACTCAATTGAGTATGCCCCAGGGTATTATCATCTCTTCCTCTTCATGTGTTTATCAATCATTATTATGTGTTCTTTACAGGAAAGTGGTACTAACAAGCAGTGTATGAATCTCAATAGTGTTTACAATATTTCTATCATGCCAATGCATAAACCACATCACTTCAAACATGCCCATAGCATAATTAACATTATTGAATCAATATTCAATGCATAACATTAACATATCACTTCTCTAATCATACTTGCATGCGATTGAGGAAAGTAGGTAACTTCACATAATTGTCACGTAAAAGACATGCAGTTACACTCCACATTTAGGTACTAACTACACATAGTAAAGTACATATATGGAAAGGTAGCTACACACTCACATGCTGCGTGAACTCGCCAAGTAAGACTCTACTGGGATGCTTTGGAAGATCCTGACTGATCTCCTGTTATATATATAAACCCACGTGTAAATAATCCTTCCAAACTAAATTTATAATTAAAGGATTCTTATTTACTGATTTTACAACCTCTCACAGTCAGGAATTTCCCCCTCAAAGTATTTTAAAATTAATTAAATATCAATTCCCGACGACCCAAACACTTTTCCTCAAAATTCCTACTGACCGGTATGGGCCGGCATGTCGGTTAGTGTAAATTTTCGTTCTTTAATAAAACAAATCTTACT
>NMUG010000700.1:0-20724 GCA_002855965.1 Monotropa hypopitys | reverse complement strand
TAAACATCTAGACATAATATTATGATGATGCAAGGAAATTTTCATCTATAAGAATCCATATACAACATTATGCTCTTAACATTCATAAGTTGCATAACCAATTAGTATAGTAGTCTTACCATGAAGAACTCACACATGCATACCAACTATATCATCAACAAACAACATCATGCCACACTTCTTAACACTTCCAACAATGTTTATGATTCAATTTCATAAGTTCTTACAACAAGAATTTCATTCATGGACACCAACCATGATTTCAACAACACACACGAGTGTTCCAACATGCATTCTTGGCATTAATATCGATGCCTAACATGCATCACCAATTCACAACTCGCATTGCTTTCCATGCCACCTTTAATGGTACCAAGTTCATATTGATAATACAATTCCAATTACACATGCATTATGCATAATCTAGACGTGCTACAATCGATATCCGCTTAATATGCAATTTCCACTTTAAAATTTTTATCACATTTCCACTAAGGATTTGTTTTATCCTTACATACTCGTTCTTAAGTAACATTTACCAACCAATATCATAATATGCACATATTGTGCCAAATCATTCAAAACTTATTACTTTCAATTTTCCATCTCATTATTTTCCTTTACATGAGATCCATTTACCGTCTTTTACACAAGAATTTCGGATTCACAATTAATCCAAGCTTTTCAATTACGAGATATTTTCTAATACGTTTATTACATGCATGAAGCGATTCGACATGAATCATAATTCTATCTATTACACATAGATTTTCATGGGCGTAAATCAAATAAAACAATGGATTACTTGCCACATGCTATGGTGTGTCTTGCACTCCATGCGAGGTTGAAGTAACCCACATCATTGCTGATAGTTAAAACTACTCTCATTGCTTCCTCGGTCATAATCCGATGCTTGGGACATTGGGGCGCTATATGCCGTTTTTCACTACAACTTAAACATACTATATCATTCACATAGTTAGGACAATCTCTCACCAAGTGATCCACCGATCCACATCTAAAATAATGATGAGGAACTCACTGCCTACTAACCATAGATTGAGCATTCCCGTTTTTATTCCTTCTCTTACCATAGGGTTTAACACCAATATAGGCACTCCTTAAATTCACTGATGGCACGTTTTCAAAAATCCCACTATTCCCACTCCCTTTCCTTTATTGAGAAGACTCTAATCTACTCCTTTTTATAGCATGCCGATGTTCGGCCATTCCCTCAATATCCTTTTAATTTTTTCTGGCCATGTCTACTAAATCTTCATAGCCTCTCTCTCTAAATGAAGTCAACCTAGATGTCACCCTAGGTTCCAAACCATCCCGAAACCTCTTACACTTTTTCTCTTCCGTATTTACTAATTCCACTACATACCTAGACAAGGATGCAAACTTTGCCTCATATTCATCCACACTCAACTCTCTCTGGCTCAAATAAATAAAAAGTGACTCTTGGTCCTGCCTATAGCTCTCAGTAAAAAAATGGTCATTGAACATCTCCGCAAACATCCCCCATGTGACCACTCTAGGAACTCCCGGTACTTTACCCGGCAATGGTGTCAACAACTGTCGTTCTATGGCCTCCCACCAATTTCGAGCCTCACCCTGAAGGTTATAAGATGCTAACATCACCTTCTGGTCATCACTCACCCTCATAACCTCAAAAGTTCTCTCTAAATTTTTAAGCCAATTCTCTGCCTCACTAGGGAAAACTGATCCCTCAAACACAGATGAATTCAATCCTTTAAATTTTTTTATCAACCTCGAGTATGTATTTCTACTCACTTCCTACTCTACTTGCACCTCTACAAATCGAGTCAAAGCTATGATCAAATGATCCCTATCTGTCATACTAACTAGTTCACTAAACTGGTTGTGAAGTTGCCTTGTCCTGAATATGTTATACCATATATATATAGAACAACATCAAACACAACTATTAAAAAATAATATTAGTGATGCCCAAGTTCCATTTCTCGACTCGCTAGACAACAAGCACACATAACTACCTTATAATCAACTCAACAATCACAACTTGAATGAAAAATCCTCAAACTATTCAACTTCGCCCCAGCGACTCAATACCATAACTTTTGAACATACAACCTCCTAGGGTCCACTACTCCTATCACCACTACTAATCATCAATTTCAACCTTTAACTCGAGAACCTCACAACCTAAGTTCTGATACCAAGCTGTAAAGACCCATCTCAATAATCATTTAAATTAAAACAAATATTGGACATGTGACATTACAAAGAAGACCTCGAACATGCTTTCCCGATTTCCAAAGAAAATAAACTTCAATAATTCTCCAAGTGCTTCACCACATCCCCAAAAGAACTAATTCTCCATAATAAAATATTCCAACAAGATCCACTATAAAAACTCCTTACTAACTCAAATAATAGCGGAAGACTAAATACTTGCCAACTAGAGTATTACAACTCAAACAAATACTAAATGGAAGAAACACATGAGTACTACACCACGACCAACTACATAGAGCCAAATAGGCCAAACAAGACTAAAAGTTCTACCAACCAAAAGGGCCAAGCAATGGCCAACCAATGCCACTAGCGTCCAAAACAAACTGCAGCTCCAACTGGACAAGCTAGCAATACTCCAAGCCGACTGTAGTTGACCCAAAGCCTCAAGCTCCTCAATCTGGATTTCCAAGAAAAGTAAAAAAGAAAACAGAAAACAACAAGGAAATCAAGGAATTTGATTACATACGAAGGTCTAAGCATATGACTAACAAAGTGCTCACATTTATGAAATAAACTAAATAATCACAAGAGAATTAACACAAGCTTTAAAAGTAGCCATGCACTTGTGTATTTATCCTCATTTACTAATTACCAATTCCATAATCAATTATAACTCAAGGTTCTATACTAGTCCATTTAAGGCATATTTTCCAATATTATTCCACTTTAGTCATCTCAAGAGTAAATATCATTAATCAATCTTACTTACACATTTGTAGAGTTTAACTCACTCATCCACACTTGTTACGATGATCAACAAGGTTATGTATTTCTTATACTTGGCCACTTGCCATTTAATCGTCTAAATGGTTCTACGAATCTGTACGCCCAAGGAGTGTGTCTAATCTAAGGGACTATCCATACTACCTCAATGTATTCAATAATTATATTTCTATAAAAATAATGCAAGTCCAAGGGGCGTGTCATGCCTATAATTTCTACTATGATAACATCTACATTTCACACTAGCACATAAGGCTAAACACATGTGTCATTATTCTTGTTCTTATATACAAATTCCCCACTTTCATAACTCATATGTCATATTTTTTACCAGTATTTTTGGTGTTATTCATCACTTGGGACAAGCCCATATTGATTACCCATTTTCATTTTGTTCGTGTTTATAACCATACAAGAGTAACTATCATCCATCACGTCTATGACCCGTAATAACCAAACCACAAAATAGACTAACAACACACATAAGTGTTTACTCAACTTGCACAACACATTGGCGATAACGCCCACCTTTCTAATATCTCACATTGGCAATAACGTCCATCTTTATAAAATAATGGCGATAACGCCCAGCTTTATAAATCACTTTGGCGATAATGCCCACCTTTATAAATCACTTTGGCGAGAATGCCTAGCTTTACAAATAATGGTGATAACGCCCAGCTTTACAATTTACCTTGGTAGTAATAGCCCAACACCATACTTGTACGAGAGTAATAATATCTATAGTGACACAACACTATAAGTTACCACACAAGGTGTTTTCAAGTAAACCCAATCATAACAGGGTCCAATAACTCTTCTTAACTACTAATTCACAAATAATCCCATCAGGGCTTATTACGCTCTCACTGCGCTACTCTAATTGATATACTTGTTAAGTTATTCCATGCCAAAGATCCATTATGTGCATTCCACATTATTCACTAATTTCCACTTATATGAACATGTGCAATTACTTATGTAATTCATGCCAATTGGAAATAAACCACACACATACTGTACGCATATGAATAAATGCAACTCCATATCTAAGCAAACTCACCGAATGCCGATGAAGAATGCCAAGACTCCTTCACAAAAATCTGGAAGTCTTTGCTACTTACCTGATGATAACTTTTAATAATTAACAATCGATTAATAAACAAGGATCAATCAATAAAATAATAAATCTTCTATGACCCTTAAACCCTCTCAAGTGTCATAAGAAATTAACCTTGGACTCCATTAAACTCATATGATCTGATGACACGAATTAAACAACTAAGGCTTAATACTCTCACATTTACGAATCTCAAAAACCACTCACAATGGGATGCATATAGCATAACAGAGGGTTACTTGGAGACAAAGGGGTGTCGTTATGCCCCAGGAGGTTGGTAAACTGTAGACGGGCATAACTTTATCTACATAACTCAGATTTCCGATTGTAATATTTCATTGAAAATCTCTCAACGAGACACACATTTCTGGATTTTTGCCCAAGGGACCGATCTCCCGACCCTCCAGGGACCGGTACCCTAAAGACAATGAACTTTCTGCCTTGAGGGGACTAGTCTCCCCTGGTATGGGGGACCGATCTCCCGCGACCAGAGACCGATTCTGCTGGGTTTTTGAGGAATCCTCTCTTCTCCAAATCTCTTCAAACTCTACCCAAACTCTATGATTGAACAACCTCACATATCGAAGCCTCCCTCACTAACATAGGGCATAAATACTCCAATACTATGGCTTATAAACATGTATAAGGCCCTCAATCAAAGGTTTTTCCCCAAGAACACCTAAAATCCAAAAATTTGGGAAATCCTAGATCTAATACTTATTTTTAGGAGTTTGAAAACAAAATTGAGAGAGGATGATACTTACTTGGTTGTTGATGAAGGAAGAGAGTGATCTCTCTAGATGTCCATGGCCAACACCTTCTTGTCCTTCAATCTATCTCTAGAGCTCTCTCTACAATTGATACACAATACACACAATTGGGGGCTAGGGCAATACTCCCTACCCGAATCAGTTTTAGGGCAAATTACCTTTTTGCCCTACCCTTAAAACATTATTACCATAAGCCCAGTACAATTTACTGCAAGGCACCCTTACCTATCATGTCATCACTAATTAATCTCTTAAACTTAATTAGGCACCTGTAACCCTTACTGACCAATACTTTGCCATTTCATATTTTTAACTATAACGAAATTCAATTATTAAAAGAAAAATTTAAATTAAATCATAATAATGGGATGGGTGTGACACTATCTTTCCTAAGTAGGTGGAGTACGAGATTACAGAAATGTATCACATGGAATATAAATCGACTGATGAAGTTCAGTTTTCCTAAAAATGAATGGATCTCTATCTTTCCCTGAGCCTAAGGAATTTCTTGGACATTTGGCGGGTTCAATTTTGATGATGTGCTTCTTGACAATGAAATCTAGAAATTTTTGTAATGTTACTCCAAATGCTCATTTGCTTTGATTCAACTTTAATTGGTACTTGCATAAACATTTGAATACTTTTTGGAGGTTGCAAAGATGCTCTGCTTGATTATGGAATTGATGATCATTTAATCAATCTTCAACTCCACTTATTTATGCACCAAGTCGTGGAATAAAGTGACCATGTCCTTTTTATATGCTGACCTAACATTTTTCAGACCGGAGGGCATAACTCAATTGTAAAAACTCCCAAGGGGTGATGAATGCAGTTTGTCCTTGGTTTTCTTTTTGTGAGATTAATATGATTGTATCCTAAGAATGTTTATATAAAGGAGAACATCTCGTTCTCTATAGTGTTTTGAACTAGGATATCTAGGTGTGCAGTACAAAATCTTCCTTTGGTATGGACTTATTGAGGTCACAGAAATCAATACACATTTGAACCTTACCATTCTTCCTGGAATCATGCACAATGTTAGATAGCCATTCATGGTAGGTTGCGAACTGAAGAAACTTGAATTGATTTGTTTCATGACTTCCTCTTTTAGTTGCAATAAAAATGTTTAATTTAGATCGAGCCTCCACCCCCCTTATCTTGACTTCTTGGAGCTTGCCAGATATATATAGATGAGATCACTCTACTAGGGATAGAAGTCCGAGGGAGCAGAGGTCCGGAGTGTGTCGGATGTATATAGATGAGATCCCTCCACTAGGGATAGAAATTCGAAGGAGTAGAGGTCCAGAGTGTGCCGGACATATATAGATGTGATCCCTCCACCAGGGATAAAAATCTGAATGAGCATAGGTACGGAGTGTTCCAGACATATATAGATGTGATCCCTCCAACAGGGATAGAAATCCAAAGGAAGAGAGGTCCAGAGTGTGTCGGACATATATAGATAAGATCCCTCCACCAAGGATAGAAGTCTGAAGGAGCAGAGGTCTGGAGTGTGCCAGACATATATAGATGAGATCTCTCCACGAGGGATAGAAATCCAAAGGAGTAGAGGTCCAGAGTGTGCCAAACATATATGGATGTGATCCCTCCAACAGGGATAGAAATCTGAAGGAGCAGAGGTCCGGAGTGTGCCAGATATAGGCTTTGAACAGAGGGCAGGAGTTGGTATAGTGCCCCTTCTCCTTGTGGTAAGTACAAAATGCTCGGTCGTCGTCGTTGCCTTTAGTCTCCATCTTGTGGTCCGGACGTATGTAGTAGGACTGATCTCGGATTTCCTTAAGGATGATATATGTTGGTTTGGTGAAGACTATTGTTTCGGCCATATATTCCTCTAGCCTTGGCCTCCGCCCTTCTTCGGCTTTCACCAAATTAACTTGATGTCGGGGCCCAAATCTAGGTGTTGGAAGGGGTCGTCAGCAGGGCACTGAACTGCTCGGTCGGCCAATAGATCCTCCAGTTGGAAGCATTTATTTATCCTCTACATGATATTGTCCATATCGTACGGAGGGTTAAGCATGACCTCGCAGAAGATCAGGCTGTTAGTCTCAAGACCCATTTTGAAGAATGTGGTTATGATTCCCTGGTCGTAGTCTTGGATTTCATTGTGCAACTCCCAGTACTGATCGGCGTAATATTGTAGAGACTCGGCTTGGCATTTTCTAAGGCTGATGAGGGGGCCAACATCCTTGCACTATGTGGTGCTTGTGACGAAGCGAGCAAGGAATGCCTACTCAAGATCCCTGAAGCTACAAATGGATCTTGACGGAAGCTTGTTGAACCACAGGAGACTTGTGTTTACAGGCTTGTGGGGAAGACTTTACACATAATGGCGTCATCGGTCGTATAGAGGGCCATGACCTTCCAGAAGTAAATATGATGTGTATAAGCATCAGTTTTTGTATCGTACCTGGTAAACTTGGATAGATGGAATCCCGAAGGGATTGTCGCTGACTCGATCATTCTGGAATAGGGGGAAGCGCTGAGCTATCCAAGCTATGTGTCAATGCTACAGGGGGTGTTCCCATGAGGGCGCTCTAGAGTGAGTCTCCTTCTGTACTGGTGGCAATCCTCTCGATTGTCCCTATGAGGGTAGGGAGGCATGTGATGGCGATGCCTATGCCAGTGTTGTCTTTCAGGGCTCTGACGACTCGCATCTGGGCGCTTGTGATGCTCTGCCGCATTCCTATCTGGTCATCTCCTTTATTGCTCCCTTGAGCTTTCTCCTTCTGGACAGAATGGGAAGAAAACCCGACGATCATACATATACAACATCCCGTCTGATGTCCCTAAAGACTGAGCACTGGGGGTAGATCTTCCACAAGACTATTTAGGATCTGATCCACATCTTCCGCCTGACTGTCACATGGGGTACGGTCTCGCTTTTTCCTTGTTGGCCCTGTGTCAACTCTTGTCACCGGAGTTTGACATCACAAAGGCTACTCGTGGGGGCAACTGGGTGAGCTTGGCAACCTACTCCTTGAGGAAGGCAATCTTGGCATTTTCTCCCTCTTCATTCCATCCACAGTGATGGTTACGTCGGAGTTGGGCCCACACGGAGGTTGGATGGGTGGAGGGTCAAGAATCCCCACAAATAAGTGGGGGACCATCACCGGCAGCAATGAATGAAGAGGAGGAACACCAGACAGCTCTGTGCTCCTAGTGGAGGGGGTATCTCAGTTCCAATGGGTTAGAAGCCCCCGAGAGGTGTAGGAAAAAATCCACCAAAAAGCTAGAGATGGTTGTAGTCCTCCCCAGTAGAGTCGACAATTGTGGTGGCTGTTTTTTCCAAGGTACCTAACCTTCGGTTGATCCCTTCGGCAACTTGACAGTCAACAACTGTACTAGAGCTTCGAGTGGGCTAACCTGCGAGAATAAATGGGGTCCTCCTGCTTGGCTCCTGCAAAACAAGGTTTAGAGCCCACCGATCGGCAGTGACTGGATGGGGCCTCCGAAGGTTAAGTTAACGACTGTTCGAGGAGAAGGGAACAACTACAAATAGAGAGGTCTAGAGAGAGGAAAATTAGAAGATCCTGTGAATAGTACCTCAATAAGGTATTTATATGGAGAATCTGACTTGGGGGCCAAGGCTGGCACATGGGGCACGCATTGCTGGTCCCTCCAGATGACATTAGTCCAAGTGTTGCATATATTGGGCCCATTAGGACACGATAGTAGGTGGGTTGGTTCAATGTATGGATAGTGGGACCGCAAGAAGCCAGATGGAGTGCTTCGTCCTGTGTTACTGCTGATGGGTGGAACTTCTGCTAGATGGTTGATCATTCGGGAGTTGTACCCTTGCTACAAGGAAAGCACGTTGTACTTTGCTGACTGACATGGTAGCCGAAGGTTCAAGGAGTAGGCTAACCAGCAATCCCCGCTGTCTAGAGATGCTTCGGATACAAGAGAGACGTTTGCTGAGTTTGCTCTGACCAGATGCATAAGAGATGTTCAGAGCACCGTGAGGCCAGAGGCCCCAGTTGGCTCCTTCGAATATCCAGAAAGTCTACTTTGACTATCGAAGAGATGAGCGATGGACTTCTAGTCCTATCCTTTGGTTGTACAGAAGAAATGTGTGCCAGAGATCCATGAGATGGTGATCATAGCTTTGGCTTCAACCCACTTGGTGAAATAGTCAACCACCACTACCGCGTATTGCATCTGACTTCTTCCCTTTGGCAAAAATCCGATCAAGTCTAACCCCCACTACACGAAGGGTCAAGGCCTCTGCATTGGCGACACAGGAGTGGAGGGCTTGTGCGAAATATTTCCATATCTCTGACATGCGTCACACCTCTTAACCATATCGATGATATCCTTCTACATTGTTGGCCAGTAATAACCCAATCTCATAATGTTGTATGCCAACGTCCAAGCACTATCATGACCTCCACAGATGCCCCCATGCACCTCTTTCATCGCATATTCCACTTCTGGTTTCATTAGGCAGTGTAGGTATGGTAGGGTAAAACTTCTTCTATAGAGAACATCTCCCATAAATTTGTATCTGGCAGCTCGTATCCTCAGCTTCCTTGCCTGATTTTGTCTTCCAGAACAGTTCCATGCTTTATGTATTGGACTATGGGGTCTTCCCATGCATTTGTGTAATCAAGTGCTTTCACTTCCTTTCTTGCAACGTATGTATTGGGGTGATCAAGAGTCCGTAGCAATACTCCCTCCGAGATATGTTCTTCCTGCCCTATGGATAATATAGCTAGTTGGTCAGCTTCCATGTTTTCTTCTCTTGGAACTTGGGAAATTTCAAACTTGGTGAAATTCTTGATCAATCTCTTCACCACTTTAAGGTATTTTGCCATCGTTTCCTCTCTGGCCTCAAACTCCCCTTTGATTTTTCCTACAACTAATTGAGAATCACTGATGGCTACTAATGCTTTGACATCCATTGCTATTATCAATTGGAGCCCAGCAATTAAGGTCTCACATTTTGCTTGGTTGTTCGTCGCCTTGAACTGGAACTTCAAGGCATATTTGAATGTGTCACCATCTGGATTTTTCAACACCAAAGTTGCTTTGCTGGCCTCCTTTGATCTTGATCCATCTACGAACAAGAGCCAAATCGGGTGTTCCAGCTGTCCGTCTGCTGGATTCTCGGGATAAGTATACTCGGCTATGAAGTCAGCGAGCACTTGTCCGTTAATTATTGTCCTTGGCAGGTATTCAATATCAAATTCTCCCAACACTACTGTCCATTGGATGAGACTTACAGAGGTGTAGGGATTGTGGAGGGCCCGTCGTAATGACTAATCTATTAGAATCTTAATCGAGTGAGCTTGGAAGTAGGGCCTTAATCTTCTGGCTGCAGTCACTACCGCGAAGGCTTAATCTGTTGGTATAATAAACTGGGTACTGGACCCCATCGTGTTCCCTAATTAGAATTGAGCTCACTGCACATATAGAAACCACAATGTATAAGAATAGTGGTTCACCTAGCTTTGCGCAGCTGAGAAGAGGTGGTGCTTAAAGATAGTGTTTTAGTCTATGGAATGCTTCTTCCGCTTCGTCTGTCCATTGGAAGGACTTCTTTAGGATCTTAGAGAAAGGCTAGCACTTGTCCTTTGCTCGGGACATGAAGCAACTGAGTGCTGCGACCCTACCAGCTAGTCTTTAAATTTCTTTTACTGTCCGGGGCTACTGCATCTCCAAGATCGCCCTTATCTTCTCCAGATTGGCTTCAATCCCTCTTCTTCCTTTCTGAAATACGAGTATTACTTTGCTGGGGGACATTACTGGCTTCTTTAGTAGTCCTGGCCCTCCTAACACTGAGAGTTTCTTCTGCATTCATGTGCTTCTGAGCCTTGAGCATGAGCTTGGCCATGGTCTGGCGGGGATCTTGCGTGAGATTGAATAAGAACTAACCCGACCATAACCAAACGATATAGGCATTGATTGATACTTTGTCATCAACACTCTCGACTGGCATCATCTCTTTAGTGAAGCGAGTAGTAAAATCTCTTAGGGATTCTCCTCTGCTCTGCACAATTGTTCATAAGTGAGTTGATGGTTTACAATACCACTAGCCCACAATGAAGTAGCTGATGAAGCTCTTCCTAAGTTCCTTGAAATTGTTGATGGTGTCGGGTTTTAACTTGTTGAACCACATCTGGCATTTCCCTTCAGAGTAACAGGAAATTCTCGGCACATGATTTCATCTGGTACTGCTTGTAGCATCATCAGATTTTTGTAGGTCTCCAAATGGTCGAGGGGATCCATAGCTCCGTTGAAGGTCTCAAGAGAGGGCATTTGAAATTTTCGTGGCAAGGGCATCTGTATGACTTCTTGGGTGAATGAGGAATGTGTGTTCTTGACTACCTACTCCACTGTGGTAGGTGTTCTAGCTTTCAGTTGGGCTTAAAGTTTATCTATTTGTGCTTGCATGGCTGCAATAACATCCTGCTCTCCCTCTATGTGACTGGGGAATTGGTTTGTTCCTTCGTGATGGCTTGCTCCATGACTTGCCATTGCATTACTTCTTAGGGGCTCCTCTGTTCGCACTAGCAACAGATGATTTTGGGCTGGTTCTGCTTCTAATCTTTCTCTAATATATCGTCTCTGACATCGCTCATCCTCCAGGGCTTTAGCCATTGCCTCCATCCGTTCTTGCATTTGGTTAAACATATCCACTGTTATATGTGGTGGATCCCGAGAGGTTTGTCCTTTAAATGCCACGGTTCTGTTGTTATTGCGAGTCTGAACAATCCAACAAGAAACTTTTCACCGGATTTAAGAAAACCTTTCCACAGACAGCACCAACTGGAACAGCTCGCCTCGCCTGAGAAGGGTTTGAAACTGGTGTCTTGTTCTTCTGGTTGCTCCACCTTGACCTGCAAAACCACAATTCAAGGAACACAAGGTGGGTGTAATGCTCCAGAAATTTGAATATAATTTCTCGTTACTTTAAATTTATTCTTGGGAATATTTATTTATTTAAATTTCCATTTAGTTTTAATTGGAACCAATTGATATCAATTCCCTTGAACTGATATTCCTATTGGTCATTCAAGATCATTATCCAATTTATTCTATAAATTTCCAAGCCTCCCCGGGACCCATATTTTAGGATTGAAGATTCTTAGGAGGTCCAGGATTATATTCGGGAGTGATTGATAATATTTGGGTGATTGCCACATCGTTTGGCAATCACATAATCTTGTTTGAGTAGCACATTATTCCAAATTTCCATTTTGAATGTATAAATAGATGTATATATCGAAATGTGGAGCCCCTTCCCTCTTGCCTCATTTCGATATAAACAGCTTCTTGATGGTCCTAGCCATGTCATCATTTCGATATGGGGTTTCCATCTTATTCCTCTTCATTTCAAAATATCAAGCCTTATGATGGCATTCTCTTTGGTTCTATTTTGATATAAAGCACTCCCTCTTTCTTCTTATTTCGATATAGCAACTCCTCTATCCGAAATTCCTTAATGCATATTTTGATATGCATTCCATCATTTCGATATAGGCTTCCTTGCATTTCGATATGCAATCTTGCATATCGAAATACATTCTTCTTGGAACTGGGCAGTAGGGTTTGCATTTCGATATGCACCATGTGCATATCAAAATGCACATACCTTTGGAGATGATTAGTGAGCATTGCATATCGATATGCAAGGCTTATGCATATCGATATGCAGTACAGTTGGGGCAGCCCTGTGTGTGTGTATTTCGATATATATATTAGGCATATATCGAAATACACTATTTAGGCAGACTTGGGAACTTAAGTGTAGGGGCATTTTAGTATTTTCCCGGGCTTGTGTGTGTTTGTATAAGCTTGAGGGAGGAACCCTAAGGCATATTTTTCGGGCTCCCCCTCTCTCATTCTCGGCAGCTCTCTCTCTATCTCTCCCTCTCTCCTTTTCTTCTCTCCCTTCTCTCTTCTCTCACACTCAATCCTTGGAGATTCAAGGCAAATGGCCTTCACAAAAGTTCATCCCCTATTCTCCCTCTACGAAGCCATGGTGATGGATCATCCATAGGAGTTCAAACCCTCATCTAGGGTTTTGCGGATCTTCGATTGAGGTAGAGATCTCTATCCCACTTGTTCCTATCTTTGGTTATCTCCTTCCCCCTCTAAGATTTTCAAGAAATTTCGTATATGCATGTATATTTTCAAATTCACCCTAGTGGGTTGTGTCTGACATTCAATTAATCAAGTATGTGGGTTGAGTAGGGTCTTGTTGAACTCCTTACGATTTTAATTTGTCATTTCCTTGTTCGATTTCCAAAACCCCCAATTTTATGTAAAACCCTAGTTTTCGAGTCTTGATTCAAATTGGGGCAAATGGTTGATTTTAATTGATTTAGTCAATTAATGAGTCTAGTATGTGTTTCCATACGTTTGAATCGACAATTGAAAGAATTGAACAAATTGAAGGAATTTTGGTATAATTCATGTTTTTGTGTCTTATTGTGCGATTAGGAGGAATTGCCCTAATCGTATCGAAATTTGTAAATTAAGATAATCATTGGATTAAAGACCCTAAAATGTTTGAGTACTTTATGGTTGGCTATATTTATGGGATTCTGTTTCCTCGGGATTTTGATCCCTGAACGTTCTACGTTCACGACATTGCGCAATAGGGGGCTCATTGGCCCCTCCCAATGATTTGGGAATGCTAGGAATATACAGTTAGTTGGTTGATCACCTACTATCTCGGAATTGGCCAAAACCTAATAACTCTATTGATTTGATAGATTAAGGAATTGGTATATTAGAAACCAATCCCCTTGGAAAGTGATAAAAATTGGTATATTAGAAATCAACATTTTGAAAGTAATAAAAATGAGTTGTTTGGAACTCGTAGGATTTGGTAGACTAAAAAAAACCAACTCCCTTATGTTTGAGAAAGTAAGTCTTTTGAGAAATTGGTCATTTATTCATTTGTTTTGACAAAGCTAGTCCTTTGGGCAAATTGTGAGTCTTCACATTCTAGTTGGTATCGTTGAGTCTTTTGAAAACGTCCAGTGTTGAACTTGAGTCAAAGAATGAAATGAGAATGTTTTAACTTGGAAAATGTAATGAGATCCCTATGCATACATATTTACGTTACTTTCCTTGTCACACACATGCACCCCAATTTTAGAGACATTTGGTTATAGATTTCTCTACCAAGTTGTGGCTCCCTTGAGTTCTTTGCCAGACTTGGTGTTAGGACTCTAGGTAGTTGATAGGTTGTCTTCCTTTTTCTCACTTTATTGTATGTCATTATTCATGTTGTTGTAACATTGTAAATGACTATATATAAAGTCCTCGATTGCATTTGTTTATTCGTTTTGATTGTAGAAGCGGAATGGACTATCATTATAAAGTCACTTCACCGCTTACATATGCATTGTTCTATCCTTTCACCATTTGATTTGTTCAATATAATCGGACTATGTTATAAAGTCCCACATCATTGTGCTTGTTTCTTTTGTACCATTCATGTATTATGGGTAGAAAGGTAGTAGATGTTTTACTTCCGCAATTTAATTTTATTTAGTTAGCATCTTCAAAAAATGGTTTCAAAATTTTGAGGCCGTTACAGTGGGGGTTGTGTCCCTCTATTGTAGATCATTGCTCTCATTTTATATTGTTGCGAATTCCTCCCATAATCCTAAATCAATTGGCGCCAATATACGTAGGAGCGTACCCCCTTCCCATAACTATTACATACAGATGAGGGAGTTTCCCTAGTTGTATTGATCCATTCTTCCATTGAAGGCAGAAATCACGGGGATGGGTATCCCCCTTTGACAATGTCTGCAGCCTCGACCCTTATACCAGCATCTGATTATTTAGTAAGTGGTGGTCATGCCATCTGTAGAACCATACGGTCGAGCTCGTAGTCAAGCTGACCTGATTATTATCGAGCTGTCGTTTGGGGGTAAGGTCTGAGCCGCATTGGCATGATACTTCCCTTATGAATGATGTTGTTATTGGCTCCATTGTCTGCTTCATTGATTTGTGTTATATAGATGGTAGAATTCTAGTGGTGATTTTAAATTGTACGCATAAACCCTCTATCAGGTTGTTGTTGAGATTCTGAGAGTTTTTTTTGTGATAAGTGCCTCTGGTATGCTATTCTGATAGATGATATTGTGCATGAAAAAGTGGGCGACCATCCTTTTAATGACTTGGAAAAAAGATATTGCTCTGACCCATTTGGTGAAATAGTCAATAAAGACAAGTATGAAGAGGTGCCCACTAGTTGTCCCTATCACATCCATGACCCATATTGAGAAATGCTATGGGGCGGTCATCACTCGTTACTCCATTTGGGGAGACCTTAAAATGTTATCATAAATATGACATTGATGGAATTTACTCATGTAGTGAATGCAGTTTGCGTTCATATTCATCTAGTAATAACCCTTACTTTTGGATTTTCCTTTCAAGAGAATAAACTCTAATATGAGGACAACAAGTTTCTTCATGTGTATCCTTCATCAGTCGCATGCCATGGTGCTTTAATTCAACACAATGGGTGAGACAACCCATCCCGAGCTATAGTTATGGACCTTTAAAAGAGTCCAGCAAGGGTGTTAGTGACCACATGGCAAGGATAATAGCTTTAATTTGGTGATTTACTCTTCTAATGTTCAATTATCATAAGTTTAGGGGTCTGAGTGAAAGAGGTGATATGTTGTATCCTTAATGTGCAATATAGCATTAGTATAGGGGTTAATTTGAGGGAGGGGGAAGTCCAAATTCATTATAGGTCGTGGCTATATTATATGCTAGTTGAATTAAGCCTTTTAGGGGTCTAGATTTATTCCTGGGGGAGTTGAAAAAACCCATGACCCTTGGTTTCCACTCTATAAGCTTTTAAAGCATATTGAGCCATTATTTGGTCAATTCCTAACTTATCCCTCCCCATGCATGACCCATCCCCTATATAACTCGAAAATATCATTCTTAGAGCCTAAGGAAGGAAGGAAAGAAGGTAGATTGAATAGGAACCGAACGAAACACTGCATAGGAAGGCAAATCGCATAGGGGGTACATGTGGCTTCCTTGGAGAAGCACTCCATCAAGGTAACCACAATTTATTCCATTTTATTTCTAAAAATTAGATACTATCTTAGAAAAGGATCGACCTTGTGAACATGGGATCACAAGGTATGTGTATTAGGACACACGAAACCGCGAATGTTTTTGCAAAACAAGATTTTCGTTCAAAGCATATTTTTCAATAGTAAATCCACAATTTGAGGTACTCCTTCCAAATAACTTGAAATTATGATATTAAGGATCACTATCAATTTTAAGTCCTCTACATCATTCATGGTTTAATAAACTTGATTTTATATTTTATCCAACCTCCGAAATTGGTATTCTTTATAGATTGTCCAATCTGTCCCATATTCAGAGCATGAACTTTTTGACCCCTTAGGTTTGGGTATTAACCTTAGGCTTCTTAGCACCATTAATATACATGATTAGTGTCTGATATATGTTTGTTTTTCATGATTAGACTCCAAGCCTTAATGTTTTAGGCTTGGGAGTACATGTGCAAGATAGAGACCGATGAACGGAGCCAATCAGAGGAATGCTTTTCTCTTGATAGCCATATGTAAATTTCGTAAAGCATGTAGTGTGTCACAACTCGTATTTTCTAAGTATGTTTCTGGGATTTAATTCGTTAATTAGATGTTAATCGATGCTTGCGACCTTTGAAGAAGGTTGTGGGATAGCCTTAGGATGTCAATTTAGCTTGAGGAACGTTAAGGAAGTGTCTGAGGGTGCGTCGGGAAGGACCGGGAGTGGTTCGGAGTCAATTCGGGCAACATTTAGGTTCCTCGTCCGGATGAGGATGGGTGGCCTTCCGGACGGGTGAGCAGCAAGGGGTGCAAAGTGAAGCAAGAGCTTCGTCCGGACTGTGAGTGGTTCCCATCCGGACGGAGATGAGTGGCCGTCTGGACCATGGGATGTGCCCGTACGGACGAGGCAACAGAGAGTTGTGGGGTGTGTTTCAGGAGTGTTCGTCCAGACCATGGGTGGTCCTGCCCGGACGGGGTGGAGTGGTCGTCCGGACGATAGGTGTCCCGTCCGGACGAGGATTTCCAGAAATGCATTTTTGAGGCTTTTAAGTGGGGGTATTGTTGTCTTTGGCCTTGGGGTATATAAATGTCCTTGAGTCCAAAATTTGGGACATCCCTCCTTCATTTTCTCTAACCCTAAAGCCTCCATTCTCTCTCTACCTCCATCTTCAAGCTCTCTATTCTCTCTACAAATCCAAGGCCCTCCAAGTCTTCATTGAAGATTTAGCAAGAAGAAAGGTTGCTCCTCACATCAAGGGCTCTCCGGCAAGCTACATATTGACGCCGTTCAACAAGGTTAAAGTTCTAGGAAATTTTTGAGGCTCACCCAAGGTAGGACTTGCTTATCACTATCATATCCATGATTGTGCCTTCTCCTTTCCTCCTCTTGTATATGTTCAATTTCGTCGATTTTGTACCTAGACTTGTGTTGGGAAAATTGGTCTAGAGTTAGGGTTTGCCTCATGAAATTAATGGTGTATATCTGGTCTCTAGGGGTGTACCTAACTACCTCTAGGTTCAATTTCATAGTTTGAGTTTTGTGTTGAAAATACCCAAATTGGTATGAACCCTAATTTCTACATTTAGGCCTTTTGGTCAATTGGTAGTCAAACGATCAAATTGAGTTAACATGTATGGAATTGAGTATATTTCGAACCTAACAAATGCATTTGGTACATGGGTTATGTATGATGATAATTGGTCGCATGTTGGGTCAATTATAGCATGATTAAGTCATGAATGGAATTAAATGGAATCAATGACCCTTGTATGAAATTGTCTAGCATTGGCTAGGAATTGTGACATGAACGAACCAAATTCACTCGACACGATTAATTATGTGAATGACGTGATTGACTAGCTTTGGCTAGATGACATAACAATGATAGGGGTTTGACTTATATTGTATATTGGAACAGACTTGTGACGGGGTTCCCGGGATGGTCGCGCCATCCGCGACATTGTGCATAATGGGGGTATCTTGGCCCTCCCAGCGATTACTTGGGGAATGATGGAAAGGAATGGTTAGTGTGTTTGGCCGACTACTATACCAAACCTACCCTATCAACGTTACTTGACACAATGATAACCAAAATGGGATAAAATGGAATGGACTTATGATGGGATTCCATGGGGTATCCACAATGCGAAATGTAAAGGATAAAATAATTAGGATAACTTGGAATGGACTTATGAAGGGATTTCAAGGTGTATCCATAGTATGAACTCGATAAATGAAAAGATGAATTTATACATGTGTATTACGAGAAGAAATGGAAGTTCATATGCATGATTGAATAAGCACTTGGACTAGTGGTCCTTGTTGATAGAACTTGCATTTGAGTAGCTTGGTCGGAGTCACATAATAGTAGTTGGATCATTGCCATTGTTTGAGTCTTGTACATAGCCATGCATTACATGCTATACATTCACACACGAGTCCACGCCAGTCTTGGACATGCTAGATGATAGGTATTTCCTACTTTGGCATGACACATCCTTCTTTTCTCCATAGGTGTTCATCCCTCCCTTGGAGGACTTGATGTGTAGCAAGCTTTTGCAAAGTTTTGGAAGAAGCCCCTTTTATTTTTTAACTTTTGTTTAGGCTCTTTCGAGCTTGTAATAGAGTAGGTGGTTGTAAACTTTAAACTTATATTTTCTCTCTCTCCTTACTCTATGGTTTGGTTGTGCCTTTTATTTCTTTTCTCATTCATGCCTAGATTTCCAAGCTTGTGTGGATGGGGTATACTATGGTGTTAGTTATTTCTCTTACTAATGCAAATTCAAAAATAAATAGTTTGAAAATCTGGGGCGTGACACGGTGAACTATTCACACCCCAAGTATTTAACATTGATTATATTTATGTTCATGTTCTTTAAATTATAAACTTGCGTGAGAAAAGTTATTAATTTGCATGATTTTATACACATACTCTATTATAATATGATCCTAATATTTGTATAACATCAATATAATATGTTCCACTATAGTTTATAAGAATAAATAGACAAGTTATGTGAAAAGGTTAAGAGATATTTACGGGTTTCAAAGATGATGCGAATCTGACATATTTTTATATAAAATGTGTTTGATGATCTTGTGTGTCTTATAAAAATCATATTGTCTGGATTTTGTATGGTGACATCATATGTTTTCAGAATATGAAAAGAAAATTGTTATTTTATAGATAAATAATGAAGTTAGACAAGTATTTCCAAACAAGGTTAATTTCGCCACTGTTTTGGAGTGACAAGTAAAAGATGTGTATTTTGGGCCCTTAATCCCCTAGATATAGACTAATCGTTTTACAAGGCTTATCCACTGGACTATGTATGAAAATGTTTTTCAAAGATAGTCAAGTTATATGAAGAAATTGGAATAATAAAATGAGTTTCTGGCGTAGACTTCAAATCTATCTAGATTTGATAGTCTGTGTCATTAGATAAATTAACATAGTTACTGGTCAAATATGATAATGATTTTTGGCAGAGACTTGGTTCTATGTATTACGGTAACTATGAAAATATAATTACTATTTTTGGTTAAGTAAAATGAATGTTATGTGATTTCTGCCAAACTGATGCAGAACAATCACATTAAAATTGTACGAAAAGTATTAGGCTAGTTAATCTAGCTACACCAAGTATTTTGCTTCAAAATTGAACCAATGGATATATTTTCAATATAACTTGCATTAGATCATAGAAAAGTAGTACCATAAACTGGAGAATGAATTTGTAACTACTAAAGTTAATAAAACAACGTTTTTAGACTATGTTCCCAACTAAAGTTTTTAAACGATTAAAATGCACAGATCGCGTCCGGAGCCAATAGATGTAAAAGAGGTTGGGATGGGAGTTATAAGGTGTTAGGATAGGGACAACTATCCACACAGGGTCATTACTATTACAGCCGCTAGATGCTTGCTGATTCTCAACTAACGAGTTGACACTATTAGGACTTCAGTCCCCACTGTTAGGTCTTCGGACCCCACCTGTCAAAGATCTGTTGTATACTGAAAAGATAAATTATGAACTCATAGTTTATTTATAATTGACACTGGTCAAGGAAGATGTCACATTTATATGTAAAACTACTGTTTAAGATATACTGATACTGAACTGCCATAGAACTGATACAAAACTACCACAAAACTGATACAAACTGCCACAAAACTGATACAAACTGCCACTATACTGATATTGAACTACCAATATACTGATATTGAACTGTCACTGAACTGATACTGAACTTTCACTGAACTAATACAGAATTGTCACTGAACTAATACAGAATTGCCACATAACTGATACTGAACTACCAATGTACTGATACTGAACTGTCACTGAACTGTCACTGACCTAATACTGAACTGCCATTGAACTAATACAGAACTGCCACAAAATTGATACTAAACTTCCATTGTACTAATACTGAATTACTACTGTAATGATACTGAACTATCACTGAACTGATACTAAACTCTCACTGTACTAATACTAAACTGTCACCGAACTGATACTTAACTGCCACTGTACTGATACTAAACTGCCACCGTACTGATACTAAACTATAACTGAAATGATATTGAACTATCACTAAACTGATTATGGACTGACACAATATTGAAACTATACAAACTTAACAGACACTGAGTTAAGAATGAAATGAGCAAGTACAAAGTTACTTAAGCTTATGGTATTTACTGAATGTTTTCTTATGAAAGGAAAATATATATTTCCTAAATGATGGCCCGGG
>NMUG010000699.1:0-20731 GCA_002855965.1 Monotropa hypopitys | reverse complement strand
CGTGACAGTGACACAAGCTCTAGCATACAAAATAACGATGTTATTCCCATTTATCTATCAAGTACATAGCATGCGAGAACATATGTCCACATGAAATCAACTAAACACATAAAACATACTCTTTATATAGGTTTGATAAGTAAATCACATAATGAAACACTTAACCTAACATGTAATCACACATGTAAACAAACATGTATTGAAAGGATCTACACACTCACTGAATGTGTGTAATCGCCAAGGGATATCTGCTTTTCCACCTTAGACGGTCCTAGCTCCTCACCTGTTCTGATATCTCTAAGTTAGAATGACGAACTTCTTAAATTACTAAGAATTCTTAACACTTGATTTAATTCACTAAGATCTCTATAAGATTCAAACATCATCTTTAAAACTCCTCAAACAAGACCTAAACCAATCCTTAAATCCCTCTTAAAACTAGCCGAGTAGCCCCGTCTAGACGAGCCAACCCATGGTCTGGACAACCAGCATCTTCGTCCGGACGACCAACCCTTGGTCCGGACGAACCCAAGCTGACTCAAAAATCACCCCTTTTCCTGCCTGGTCCGGACGAGTTAGACCTTCGCCCGGACAGCTACAACATCTCGCCTGGACGACCACCACCATGATCCGAACGATCCCTCGTAAGTCCAAAGAACAAGTCTCTGCCATTCTCGTCCGGATGGGCCTGACCCTTCGTCGGGACGAAGCTCGCTGAATCAGAACAGTAACTTCGAATTCTCGGACACATCTTCTTCAAAACTCATCCAATTTCGTCTAAACGTCAAAAGTTCGAACAAATCATCGTCCCATAGTGTTCTAACACTAATACCACTAGACATACTCAAATCTGAGAACCAAAAACCAATAATTTTACCATCAAATCAAGGATTCAAGACCTAAATCTAAGAATTTCTCTTAAAACAAGATTATAAACTTAGCCCCTAATCCTCACTAATTTGTATAGAATTAGACCACAAAATTTGAGATGAATCAACTTACTTGTGTTGGGATGGTTTGGTATAAGAATTTTGCTTCAATATTCACTCAATTCTCCTCCTCAAAGTTATCTCTCTCGCCTCTCTCTACCTCTCCCTTAATCAAAATGCAAGTATGAGTATAATATGATTAGGGTATTTTACTAAGCCTAATCAGATATTAAGCTAATTGACCAAGTTATCTCCCACTTCAATAAATAATTACCCTTATGCTATAACAAATTACACCAACTAACCGCCAAGTACAAGTCTTTCACTTAAACCCATAAATTGTGCATTTGTATTTCTACATCTCTATTAAACATCTATGTTTCACGATTCTTAAATTAATTTTAATAAATTATGAAATGAGACGGTGTGACATCGAAGGTTTGAAGGATACTGCATGGCCAGCCCGACTTGGCTCATTCGGATGTCCATAGAATCTGCTTTAGTTGTTGAAGGTCATCACAAACCTCATGTTATGTCCTTCGGTCATGTAGATGATAATGTGCCAGAGGTCCGTGAGGCCAACGGCCTTGGTTTGCTCCGAGAGATGACCAAAGAGGGGTACGGATTGGCTGGCACAGTCTGGCAATATGTGTTTGGTCACCCAGACCATAGTCATGCCACTATACTAGCCCTTAAATTTTTTCCAACTTGTTAGGAAAAGATTGATGATGACTATATGATGTTTCCTGTCTTCCATGTCACTAGCTTGCATTGTCTGTCCAGAGTGACTGTCATTCTAGAGACTGATATGCCAGAGGGAAGGCCAAGAACTAGAATGCTATTGTGACACGTGATGTGCTTGACGTATTGCTAGAGGCAATGATTGCCTCATAACCGTCATTTCTCTGCGAGACACGTGTCCTCCTATGTTTGCTGGAGGATGTCAAACGCGTGCGGATGGGATGGTCTATGGGACATCTCCTCGAATACAGAGCCTGTCACTAATTGGATCGATGTGCCGCCATGGGGGATCATGTGCAACAGTTGTGAGGTTCCCTCCTTCTTAGTATAAATAGATGGAGGGAGCCTCAGTCTTCGCCCTGGAAATCTATGTCTCCGATGCCTAGCCTCCGCAGAGCTCTTCATAATCTCCGACGAACGTCTGATTTGCTTCTTCAAGTCTTCGAGCTTCTTCCAAGGACTTCCAATGTAACATTTTCGGACCTATTTAGTTACCTTCTTTTTTTTAATTTGTCTGTTCGTTCTAGTTGAACTCCTGCCGAATCGGTAGGGTATCTTCCCGGTCTGTCCACCTATTCTGCCAGACCATTGTCCTGTCCACTGGTGGGTATGCTATCCTTTGACAAAGGATATAGAGAGTCATTGTGAGTCCCTAATTTGGGAACCTACCACCCTATAACCACCATTTATGGTTGTGTCCGGTAGAATGTAGGTGCAAGATGACAGACTTTAGCAACATACAATCAAGCTTCAGGTCTAATAGTAATTCAAGCTCCGGCTCTGGGTCGAGTTCCAGCTCTAGATCAAGATCTGACACAGTTTCCACAAGATCAGTTCGAGTTGAAAATTGGGTCACTGAGGGCATGGTTCCAAAAGACCGCACGTTATTTCCTGATCTGGTCAACATTTTTTACCCGCCCCGGATGGCTGTTGCAGCGGAGCCCATAGAACTGTTGGAGTGGAGGGGGTAGAGGTAGGGCTAAGCCATCCGGTAGAGCTGTCAGGACTGATCAATAATGTCCCTACCTTGAATATGTCTCCGGTAGGCCCAAGCTGGATGAAACCTTCAGGGGGAAAGTACAGTATTCCTCTAGATGTAGCTATCGCCCTGCTGGATGACCTTGGGTAGGTCATTTTTTCTTCGGACCACAGAACTGTCTCCTTAATGGCAATCACCGAAGGGGGCTATAGTTTCTTGTAGATATCTTTGTCCGAGACATTCTTCATTTCTTTGATCTGATGCCTTTCCATCTGTTAGTCAATTCTTTTGGAATAATCGGCTATGTCCGTGCACTTTGCTAGACCAAAGCCATTACTTTCAATTACTTTAACTTATTTTTCCTTTTCATAATGTCCCACAACAAATGGTCCATGCGATATTTTTTGAGTGCCTAAAATAGTGGGGGGCCTCTTCTCTCACTTGTGGGACTCGGAGAAGTGGGCGAACATATACGTCATAGTGTACGTCATAGTGTACGTCAATTGCAATTCCCCGACTGACAATTCCGATGAGACTTCTTATTGCTCTTCCTTTTCTGCTATTTGTTATGTCGACTGATAACTGTTGTCTCTCTTTTGCAGTGCTTTCCAAAGTCACTCTCCCGTTGAATAAGAAGGCTTCACAAGAGAATGTCAAGGCGCTTCTTGCAACGACTATCCGGGATGCACCGTAGCTTCTTGGCCACGAGCCAGCATATTACTCCTTCTTTAAAGATAAGAGGAATAGGGAATGTATGAGAGCCGAAGCAATGACGAGGGAAGGATACGAAACGGAGGACCTTCGGGATGCTTTGCCTATTGCGAACACCATTCCGCCAACTCATGTCCTTGTGGCACTGAGCACGGTGACTGCTCCTCTAGCCAAGCTGAGCAGTCAGACACAAGAAGCATCATGTAGTCCCATCTATAGAAACTGTGGAGGGCTTGAGGAGAGAGGAGATGTAGAAGGAAAAGCGCTCGTGATTATGGAAGCGTCAATGGAAGGAGTGATTGAGGGGGCTACTGCGAAGTGGCATTCGGACCTGGTAAAGGCTAATGGGACACCTATTCTGTAATCTGACAGCTTCTTTTCCGATAGCCAGGTCGACCTCCCCTTCTCTGGCTCATGGGATCGTACTCCCAAACCCTTTGAAGGTATGAAGATTGACTGGAGGCCTATTCGCCCTTGTTTCTATAGGCCTATCCATGGTCCTATCATGGAGATATGCAAATTGTTTGGCCAGAGGTCTAGCTGTTTGTTATCCGGAGGCTCGGCCTATGAAACTTGAGTTTGCCCTAACCAAAGACCTGATGGATTTTTCATCTTGAGGCTTGGACAAGTATTGCCCTTAAGAGGGCATGATGTCAATGACAGAGGCTTGGTTATTTGTCAACAGGAGGCTTGGTCATTATGATAAAGGTTTGTCTTGACCGGATGCCTGATGGATTTTTCATCTTGATACTTGGCCAAGGACGACCCATGAGAGGCTAGTATGTCAGAATTGGAGGCTTGGTTGTTTGTCAACCAGAGACTTGGTTATTATGACAAAATTTTTCTTGACCGGAGGCATGGTGAATTTTTTTATCTTGAGGCTTGGCCAAGGACGATCCATAAGAGGTCATGATGTCAGGACCGGAGGCCTGGTTGTTTGTCAACCAGAGGCTTGTTTATTGTGGCAAAAGTTTGCCTTGACCAGAGGCCAATTGGATTTTTTATCCTGAGGCTTGGCCAAGGATGTCCCGTACGAGGGAATGATGTCAGGAACGTGTCGTGCCGTGCTGACCCAGACCATTTAATTTCATGCCTACCGTGCCTCGTGTCGTGTCGTGCCGTGCCGGCCCAATTAAAATTAGCATAGGCCCATTGGCCCATCTTTATCCGTGTCGTGTCGTGTCATGCATGTGCTTGTGCCGTGCCCGCTATCATGTCGTACCGTGCCATTACCCAACCCGTGCTCGTGCCATATTCGTGCCCACAAACTCTTTGAATATTAAAAAGATAAAATGAAGATAAACCTAAAGTTGTACACCATACATCATAAATTTTATGGCTTCGAGACCTCACAAAATAGGATCTATAACCACACTACTCCAATATTGCCTGAAATGTGAAAGAAAATTGCATATCTCTACCACAAAATTAAATTTCAAAGAGAACAAGGTATTTCCATAAACAATAACTAATCAACACATTCTAATAAGAGGAGAAAAACAGAACTGAAAAGAAGAGTGAATGTAAGTTGAAACATACGTTCATAGCAAAAATAGGTTGAAACATACATTGTAAAGTTTTTTTGTATGTAGTCAATTTATATATTCATCTATATTCATATATGAAAAAACATATTACATTTTTATTAATATTAAAAATTGTATTAATAATATTAACAAAAAATAGAATACATTATTTATTATACAATATTCATATTAAAAAATTCTAATCATGCATGTGCCGTGCTCGTGCTCGTGTCGTGTCGTGTCGTGCCCGTGTCGTACCCGTGCCCGTGCTTTATTCGTGCCTTATCGTGTCGTGCACGTGTCTCATCATGCCCATGCTGCAAAATTGCGGCCTGACCCGGCCCACCAAAAATTACGTGCCTGTGTCGTGCCATGACGTGTCGTGCCCATTCTAAATGTGATGTGCATGTGCCATGCCTGTGCTGGTCCGGCCCGTTTGACACCTCTAACTAGAGGCTTGGACATTGTGATGAAAGTTTGCCTCGACCAGAGACCTGGTGGATTTTTCATCCTAAGGCTTGGCCAGGGACGACCTATAAGAGGGCATGATGTCAGGGTCGGGGCCCTGGTTGTTTGTCAACCAGAGACTTGGCCATTATGATGAAAGTTTGCCTTGACTAGAGGCCTGGTGGATTTTTCATGTTGTTTGTCAACCAGAGACTTGGCCATTATGATGAAAGTTTGCCTTGACTAGAGGCCTGGTGGATTTTTCATCCTGAGGCTTGGAAAAGGACGACTCGTAACAGGCATGATGTCAGGACCAGAGGTCTGGTTGTTTGTCAGCCGGAGGCTTGGCCACTATGATGAAAGTTTGCTTTGACCAGAGGCCTAGTGTATTTTTCATCCTGAGGCTTGGACAAGGACGACCCGCGAGAGGGTAGTATGACAGGTGACCTAGCTGATCGGATTGGGGCTATCCAGACTGTGGGTCATTTGAACCAAATGGAACCATTGAGACAGAAAAAGCTTTTTCATTCTGTACAATACATTTACAATATTTGATATGAAGTGTACAATTTGTAATTCAATGATAATATTTTTTGAGGCTGCAGGCATTCTACGGTTTATCGATGGGTGTTCTGTCCATCTCTTCTAGTTTGTAAGCCCCTTTGCCGATGACGTTTGTGACTCTGAACGGACCTTCCCAATTGGGCATCAATTTTTGTTTTTTGTCTTTTAGAACCACCTCCTGGAGCACCAGCTCGTTCGGTTTAAATAATCGGGCACAAACATTCTTGTTGAAGCCCCTGGCCACCTTTGTTGGTAAGAGTCTAGTTTGATCCCGACGGACTCCCTTCTACCTTCTACTAGATCCAGATCGGCGGCCAGGGTAACATCATTCGTCGACTGGTCGAAGTGTTGTGTCCGAATTGTAGGAAATTCTGTTTGAACCGGGATGACAACCTCCATGTCAAAGGCCATAGAGTAGGGGGTCTGAGTTGTTGACCGGTGTGGAGTGGTCCGGTAGGCCCATAGGACATGTAAAAGCTCTTCTTCTCATTTCCACCTCGTTGACTCTAGTCTTCTTTTGAGTTCGACAGAAATGGTTTTGTTGGACACTTCTTTTTGACCATTGCATTATGGATAGTAAGGGGTGGAGTTAAAGAATCTCATGTTGAGCTCATCATATATATTGCAAACGAGGTCACCAATAAATTGTGTGTCGTTTTCGAACACTATTGCATATGGTATGCCGAACCTAGAAATAGCGTTCTTCCATATGAAGCACTTAACGTGGGTGGATGTCACAGTGATGAGGGTTCAGACTTAATCCATTTGGTGAAGTAGTCCGTTGCAGTGATGAGGAATTTGAACCCTCCCGGAGTTGTTGGTAGTATACCGACGATATCGATACCCACTAGAAAAATGGCCAAGGGCTAGTGATCGGTTGGAGGTCCTCGACCAGACAGTGGATCTCTAGAGCGAAGAGCTTACATTTGTGGCATGGTCAGACGTAAACATTTGTGGCATGATCGGACGTAATTCTCAATGTTCTTTCTCATCTTCGGCCACCAGTACCCTTGAGTGAGTGCACGATGGGCTAGAGATCGGCCACAAGAGTGACACCCTCAGAATCCCAGAGACTTGGTTTGGATGTATGCAGAACAAGTATGGTCCAGTCGTGGACCATTAGTAGAGGGCCTCCATTAGGGACATCCATAAATTAGCAACTTTTCAACAAACACAATGGGCCTCTCGACGGTCCTCCGGTGATGTATCATTCTTGAGAAAGATAAGAATTTCATATATACATCTTGGTCCGTCAGAAATGTTGATCACCTCCTCGATGAAAGGTTCGAAATTGGGTTTGGGGATTGTACCGAATGAGATGGACTGGTGACCGGAGGGGGAGCAGACTAAGGTAAGTTTTGCCAGTGCATCGGCATGCAAGTTTTGCTCCCTGGAGATTTTCTCTATCTGGAAAGCCTTGAACTTCTGGATTTTATTGATTACAGAGCTGATGTATTTAAGCACCCTATCGTCTCTGGCATCGTACTCTCTGGTCAACTAGTTGACGACAAGTTGGGAGTCGCTGTTGACAATGAGTTTATCAACTCTGATGTGATTGGCAAGGCGCAATCCGGACATGAGGGTTTCGTATTCAGCTTTGTTCTTGGATGTCATATATTCAATATAAAGGACATTCTCATAAATGATTCCCTCAAAATAGACTAAGACTATGCCAGCACTAGATCCTGTGTTATTTGAGGCATTGTCAATATGTATCTTCTAGGTGTCTGCATGGAATAATTTCCATGAGCACGCCAGATGCTGGATGAATGATGCTAGAAGCTATTATGGTGGTGTAGTGGAGGAGGATGCAGTTGGCTAATAGAGGTCTTCGGTTGGCCGATCCGTTTGAGTCTACAGGGGTTACCAAGGGAAAGAACTCAGTGATGAAGTCAGTCAAAACCTGAGCTTTGATGGCTGCTCTGGACTGATATTTGATGTCAAAGTTTGCAAGTTTGACATCCTACTTGGAGATTTGGCTAGAGAGATCAACCTTCTGGAGGATTGTCTTGAGAGGATGCTCCATCAAAACCACGATGATATGTTGCTGGAAGTAAGAGAACAGCTTCCTGGATGCTAAAACTAGATCCAGAGCAAGATTTTCAAGTGGCAAGTACCTGATTTTGTCAGGAAGCAATGCTTTGATTGTGTAATAGATCGGCTGATCCTCTCTTCCTTTTACTCAGCAATGGGCAGAGCTCACAGCATGTTCTGAAACAACAAGGTAGAGAAAGATAGGCTCGAAATCCTTCATAGTCACTAGTATAAGAGACTGGCTATATACTCCTTCAGTTGCCGGAGGGATTTGTCACATTCCTCCGTCCATTTGTAATTATGTTGACTCGTCTTTATTGCTTGAAAGAACGGACGACAAATGTCGGATGACTTACTTGTCACGCCCCAGATTTTCAAACCTTTTTTTGAATGGAAGAAAAGAATGACTAATTATAAAATCACATTAACCAAATCACATTATAAAGGGCCGTGAATAGTCAAACACATTTCTTTACAAATCCTTTACATAATACTTGCTTGAAATTGAAATACTTACAAGGCCTTTACATTTGAAATGAAACTCAATTACAAGTAAAGGGGAAAGGGGATTTATTACAATGATATATGAATGAAATACAATAAAATGCTTCTCACTGAAATGAAGGTAGAGCAAGCCAACTCCAACTTCCCGCTACACGCTACCAATCATGCAAACATGCATAAAACTATAAAAAGAAGGTTGAGTTATAAAGACCCAGCAAATATGCGTCTATTAAGTGCAAATGCAATTATGATGATATGTGCAAGTGGTGTGAATCCCTCTGATGCAATCCCAAGTATGCCATCACTCGCACTATCTCTAACACTACTATCAAATCACTATCCAAACCAAGACTCACAAGTCCAACCAAGTCTTCCATCTACACAAGTACACAAGTAGATAGCCCAACCATTCAATCATGTTCAAGACCAACCACAACACAAGTCAATACCTTCTCTTTACTGAGTACCCCTTTAACCACACAACTAGACCGCGTACACTAGAACAAGCCGAAAGACTAAGGGTCTTAACCTTAACCACGCCATGAACACATGGCACCACAAGCACAATCCTCTAGGGAAGAATACATAAGAGTACAACTCATATATAACAATACTGTTACCAACTATGGCACACCAAGCCAAACATCCCATCGAGTCCACTAGCAAATTCCACGACTTAGCTCATATCCACCATCCACCAAACCACGTCGCACATCTACTATCCTTCTGTTTCCTCTATATACATATCTATATATATACACATTGGTGAATTGATTTATCTTGTTTGATTAGTCTATTTGACTCCTGGCTCAACACAACTTTGAAAACGAGTCACATGAATCTTGAACCGCTTCACTAAATAAGGACCGGCCTACCCCAACGTGGACTATATCTTGAAAGAGTCACATGAGTCTCGACTGTCCTACAAATAAGGACCGACTTACCGCAACATGGACTATGTTTTGAAAACCACTTTAAAACCATTAAGCTTGGGATCGATTTATAGTCGTCTCAATTAATTCAAGGATCGACTAACTCAAGAAGGAATCACGAATTGATTCGGGTTGTCTCAACAAATTCAAGAACCAACCCCACACGCGAATCACCACGAATTGGTCCGAGGATCACGAATTGACTTGGAGATCACGAATTGATCCGTCTTCTTACACATCCACAATCACATTACTTTGGTTGGTTTTTTAACAGCTAAATTTATGAGATTGACGAATTCAATCTAAGAGAACGAATTTCCCAACACTAGTGACGAATTCACTTCAAGGGGACGAGTTCCCACACAAGTGTGACGAATTCACACATCAACACATATAGTATAACTCTAGCCATCCAACCAACCCAATATATGGTCACCAACCTTATAGGGACGAGTTTCCTAAGCTAAATATGATGAGTTCACACGTCGATACTCAATTCCATTCACTACGGCATTTCACCAAACACCTAGAGTGCACAAGTGCACACAAGGGTCCTAGTGACCTAGGACACCTAATTAATCATCCAACTCATCACCCATAAATCCAAGGCCACACACAAGGGCCTAACCAAGACTTATCAATCCTACGAAACCATGAATTATACTCGTAGGCCCTTGTGCATTGTATCAAACACCTAGCGAGCACAAGATCACCACTCAATTCCATCAATTAGACTCCTAGGACAAAACCCCCAATTTCCATCAATGTCCAATAATTCAAGTACAAGTTAGACATCAAATTGACACTCATATATCCTCACATCCACCAAGAACTACCAATTCCAATGCAAGGATGATTCTAATTTCATTTAATCAAACATGATTTCTTCATGATTTCCAAAACATGGGTTTTATAGAAAATCTTTGATTTTAATCTTGTAAATCTTGAGATAATGCTCAAGATTGAGATGTCCCTTAGTAGAAATGGTGAAATGTTTTAACAAGGCCAAAAATCTAGTGATAGATTGATCCACATGTAAAGGGGAATTTCCATTGCTACCAATCATAAAAGACCATACCTTCATAGAGTGATTACAGTCAAAGAACAAGTACTGCATTGTTTCCTCCTCTAACCTGCATCTAGGACATAGGCCGTCGCAAGGTATACCTCTTGAGTTCCTTAGCTTATTAGTGGGGATTCTTTTCTGATAGAATAGCCATAAAAAATGTTTGATTTTGTTTGGGCATTTCAGCTTCCATAGCCATTTCCAGCCCAAGTGGTGGTTCTGACTATGGTGTGATTCCTAAAAAAATTTAGGATGATAAAAACCATCACCTGATAAGGTCCAAAAAGGGATGTCTTTGTTTCATAAAAGGTATAAGTGGCTGATATTTGGCAGAGACTGTTATGATATTTTGAGGAGGCTATTAAGTGGCAGTGGAGCTGGGCTAGTCCACTAGAGTGAGGTGTGGTGGTGTTGCAGGTGTGGTTGTATGGTTGTGTCACATGTATGGCTGTTTACTATGGCAGTTATAATGGTAAGTGGATGTTTAGTTGACAGTCTGTGTAGTGTTTGGGATGGCGCTTCTGATAGACACACCATTTTGTAGTTTGGTGTGTCTATTTCTCTCTTATTTTGTTATCTTTAGTTGTTCTTTACCTTTGTTTAGTTCACATTTCGTTTAATTGTGTTTTGTAGTTGTTGTTTATCTTACAGGTTATTTTGTGCTCTTGTAACGGTCTCGGTTCCTCGCATTACTCGGGAGTTTGGATGTTCATACATAATGTCAAATGGTCCAAATAATGTTGTACGATTGAAATTTCAAGTGGTTTTGGCCATACAATCTAGTTCCAAGGCATTGTGGTGAAGATTGAGGTTGAAAACAAGTTCTAATAATTTTTCCTATTTGTGCACCGGTGCACATTGTTCTTCAACTGGTGCAGGGCTTTTCCAAATTGAGCAGTGGCTGTTTTCACCACAGGTGCACCGATGCACCCAAGACTTGCACCGGTGCAAACTTATTCTGGGGCGATTTTTAGCACAGTTTTGAGGGGTATTTTGTCCAAAAATGTATGGGATATAAATATAACCTTGTAAAATAGTTAGGGACGTTTTTAATCAGATTTTGATATGTATTAGGGATCTTGGGGTAGAGAGCTTTTCTCTCTACCTCCCTCCATCTTCTCTCTAGATTTCTCTCATTTCCATGGTTAATGTGTAAGTTTTCCCTTCATTAAAGTTGTAGCTCATCTATTGCTCTCTTTATTTCTGTAATTTATTTAATGTTTTGCATTTCATTTATAGTTGTTGTTCATACTCTCGTAGCCATATTTAGTTTAATGGAGGGCTAACCTCCGCGGGTTGGTTATGGGGTGACTAGCACCCCTCGTCCTAGTATAGATTTGACTTCCACGTAGTATACTTGTTGCGGTGGTTTTAGGGGTATTGAGTTCGCGCCGTAGGTCTTGATTTAGTGATGTTATCATTTTGATTGGTCGTGACCATTAACATGGCACGTACAATTTTTGATGCGATGTCTCACTAGATGCTCGATAAAATGTCTCAACGAATAATTTCCCATAGAACTCACCCGTCTTTGATGTCTTGAGGTTGTATTGGAATTTGGAGCTCATGTTCTCTAATTTTGGTCTTTATCGGGGGTTGTTAACCTATTCGATGGAGTGTGGCCAATCACCTTGGCATACACCATGCCTCTAGCTATGTCACCCTTGATGTTCGATCGTGACTACGAGAACCAACTTCTTGCTCCCGTATCATCTCTTGACCATTGCGAAGTCGAATCTATCCTAGGTCGGGTGTTAGGAATTCCCGTAGCCATTCCGCCTAGTTAAGTTAATTTCCATTCATTTAGTTTAAGTCCTAGTTCTCTAAGTCCTAAACCAAAATCAATTCAAGGGTTGCGTCCTTCCGCTAAAACACTTTGCAAAATCCAAACCTCTTAACCAAGCAAATTCCCTAGACTCCGTCAACTCTCTGTGTTTCGACCTCGATCTTGCCACTATACTAGTTAGAGTAGTAGTTCGTGTTTTATAAATTATCTTTTGTATAGTTCTCCGATTCCCGTTTAGCTAACGATGCGGGAATCGCACTAGCAGCTTTTCTATGGTGGGTGTTTTGATTTGTAATAGCAGGTTAGGCAGATTTTGCTATAGTCCCAGGCATCCAATAGCCTATTGTCTGTTGTTTGGGCTGGTTTTCTCTTGTTGTTTAGTTGCTAGGCAGCGTGAGTAGTGGTTTGGGTGTGGGGCGGGTGGTGGTAATAAGTCTCTTTGTTGTTGGTTCATCCTTTTGTTTGGTGGTCATTATTGGTTATTGGTTATTAATAAAATTTTGCCTCTAGAAAACAATGGAGTTCTTGGATTTACGATTTAAGGTTGCATTTCGAAATGTGTATGCATCACATTTTAGAATGTGATGTTGAAGGGGGTCCATACCTATTGCATATAGAAATATGTGAGCTTTAAGGATTGTCCAGGAGTGTCATATTTTGAAATATGGCACCCCACATTTCGAAATATGAGCAGACTGGAGAAAAATTGAGAAAAAGGAAAAGATGGAAATAAAATGAAATACAAATTAAATTAAATTAGAAATAAATGGGAAATGGTAATATAGATGAGGAATGAATGTCCAATATTAATGAATTTGGCTTGGACTGGGGAAGGAGCTAGCAGAGTCAATCCCCAAAAGAAGTAGGGGCAATCGACAAAAGAATCAATAAATCAATAAATCTCTAAATATCATATGCAAAGTGTGAATGTATATGTGGTGTGATTGTTTACTCTGCTTTACTATTGCGTTTATATTACAGTGTATCCGATATACTCCTGTGTTGGCCATTATTTGGATGACATATGTGATTGATGAATTGAGGAGTTCAGTCCACTATTGGGTTAGAAGTCAAGTTTGACATAGAAAGTCCTATTTAGGCTCGCTAGAGACTATGTAGTACATTTCACACTTTGTACGATGGTTGGACCATAGTAGATGCTTTTGTTTTATTATACAAAGCATTATGTAAATGGAAATATTAGTCGTTTTAAATTTAATTTCGCTACAGGTGTTTATTTTTTTATAACAATCTGTTGCTGTTTGGTTTCTTTTAATGTTAGAAATCTATTTAAGCATGTTGAGGTGAAATATAGAATTGAAAATTACATAATAAAAATTTGTTAGGTTGTAAACATGCTTATAATGTCACACACCCGATTGATTAGATCCTCCATTAGAGAGTCACAAACCGAGTAATGCAAACTCCTTCCTAAACTCGGGGTCGTACGCGGGTAGGGAAAACTCCTTCCTAAACCCGGGTAGGTACCATTAACCCACAAGAAAACACATTTCATGGTAACGTGCCGAGACATAGTCCATATCCATGTACCGATAACAATCCCAAGGGTTGAGGGTAAACTCTCACCAATCCCTTGAATGGTACCCCCTTACGACATCGATCCACAACACTTCTCACATGTTCATTGTTGTTCCGTTATGTGAGAATTTGGTGAATGATTCAAGATTGCCAAGGAGTGGTCCTCGTGGGATCCATCTCCGTATTTGTCGTTCATTAAGTTCATTGCGTTCATCGTTAAGTTTCCATCAATCAATCAACTCTCCTTAACACGTTCAAGGGCAACCCACAATCAAATCAAAAGAATAGATACGACAACATTCAAGGGGAACCCACCACCACAATACTCTCATTCACCCAATTTCTAACAACCACAATCAAAGAATGATTTAGGGACCAATACTAACTGAAAGGAGATTCTAGCGACCAATCAAACAACCACAAGAGTCCTACGACAACCCAAGCAATCCAAAGCTCTTCAAACACAACCCAAAGCTCATTCAAGCATTTCATTGAACACTTAATGTCCATCGACTCTAAAAGCCTCTAAACGACTCAACGATCACTATACGACACCCAAGTAAGCAACAATCAATCCTACGACGACAATCGAACCCAATCCAAGTCACCTCAAGCATGATAGACCCAAACACTACGGTATGTGAGAGCAAACATGACACTCGACATGGATTATGGAATTGATGCAATTTCAACGATGAATAAGAATACTATAGACACACACACACGCACACAAGATAGGAGTTAAGAGTTTACCCACTAGAGTAGTCGCCAGACAAGTCATCGGAGGAGTCACCGGAAAACACCCAACACACCGCTACGAACCAAGCCCACCACCGCGAAGCCCTCACGATGCTCTACGACTATCCTTGAATCCAACAACTACAACGATCAAGGAATTACCATGAGAGGAGGAAAAACACTAGGATTTGATAGGGAGAGAAACTTACTGAGTCGGAACGATCCGAGACCATGGGCGCGAAGCCCTTGCAACGCTCTCCGTTATTGAAAAGGGGGAAAAACCTTGAATCTTAGTAGGTTGGAATGGAGGGAGGATAGAAGGAGGTGTTTTTAGGGTTTGGAGAGAATAGGGGGGCGATTTTCGGACATAGGGTTGAGAGGAAATGTTTTTGGACCGAATTAAATGAGATCCCCGCACGTAAAAATACACACAGCCACCGTGCCGTCCGGACGGGAACACCGTCGTTCGGACGAGAAACCCTGTCCGTAAGGACGATACCTAGAATGGTCTGGATGAGATTCGCTATAGGATTTCCTGAAGTTGCTGGTCGCTCGTCTGGAAGGGATCACCCCTCGTCCAGATGGGGACCTTGCTGATGGAGCCGATCCGGAACCTTCCCAACATAACCCCAAACATTTCCCCACGGTCCTAGACACCAAACGAACATTCTAAGGTCACTCCAAAGCATTCCTCAAGTCCATAACCATTTCTATGATCCAAGAACAACTCACGGGCTTACCCGAACACTTCGAAACCGAACGCATCCTATGACGAGGAATTGTAATGCCGCGAACTCACTTGAAACTATTTGATATGATCTTAGGTGTGTCAAGACACAACCAAGATTCCAACGACATGAGGATTTGAACTTTTGATAATCGGCCAACTTTGAAGGAATTGGAAATAAATCCCGGAATTTGATTTATTGATTTCATTGGAACAAATGGAAAATACCTAAATTTTCCGGAGTGTGACATTGCTTGTGATGAAAATATAAACAGGAAGTTGTAATGGCAACAGAGGATGAAAATCAACCTGAGGATACCAACGTGAGAGTTACTGAGACTGAGGGTACCTTACAACTGACAGTAGGTACTGAAATGGAGCAACTGTTGGCAGCAATGACAAGAGATAGAAAGCTACATTCTTCATATTTCCAGTGGCAAGGGGAACAAAGTTTTGGTTCGAGGGATGCCACATCCATATTAGAACGATTCAAGAGGATGTATTCGAGGGAACTACGAATCCAGCCGAGACAGAGGAGTGAATGAAAAGGGTAACCCCCGCATGTTGGAGGCTATAGGAATAAAGGATGCACATAAGGTGGTGCTAGCCACATTCAACCTAACGAAAAATGCTAGGAGATGGTGGAAAACCACGAAGAGGCAATTGATGGTTCCAATGCCAGGACTTGCATCTATAGATGTAACAGAGATTACATGGGCAGGTTTGTGAAGGCGTACGAGGATCAATATTGTACTATGAGTTATAGGTATGCACATGAGGTTGCTTTTATGAGATTGGAGCAAGGAAACATGTCTATGGCAGATTATGAGGTACGATTTGCAGAACTATCTCGCTATGCACCGAATATGATTGATTCTGAAAAGAAGAAATATAGGAAATTCATCAGAGGTATTGAGTGTTGAGGTAAAAAACCGATTGACACCATTTTGTAAAAAGGACTTTCTAGATTTGATTGACATGGCTCGATAAATTGACAAGAATGTGGAAGAATACAGAGAGAGTTGAGAAAAAAGGAAGAAGGGTTACTTTGAGTTTAAATCTAGTGGAAAACTTGGTGGTGGACAGAGACCGCCACAATAACAACAATCTTAGTCAAGCAAGAGTGCCAGATGAAGAGGAGGTAGTTAGGGTGTCCTGCCCCACCCTGAATACTCAACTCTAAACAAGATGTAAACAGATGGACTCGCGACCTACAAACATGATTAACACAAAATCAATTTCGTTAAGGGAATCCAGCTCTAATACTCTACTCCAATCATGCTTAAACAATGGTTTCTATAAATAAAGGAAATCACACAACTTATAGTTTGCAATAAATAACAAACTACAATAGCGAAAATAAAACTAAACAATTAAATTTCTTTATTACACATGCTTCTAACATAAAATAAAAGCAAATACAACATGGTCTCGATCAACGTACATAGGAAAAATGTACAACACGTCTCATGTAAGCCTATGCTAGGTCATCCAAGTGTCAAAACTCTACTCCCGAATCAGTAGTGGACTGCACAACTCATCTCTTCCAAAACCTGTGTTTACTAAAGATGGGCAACACAAAGTATGTAAGATACACTGTAATCTAAATCAATAAAAAATTACAATAAACAAATACACCACATATACAAACATAATCACTATGCATATGATATCTTTAGAGCCAACCATAGAAGGTACTCTGGCACATCCGGTCACACACATCTACATATGCATATGATATCTTTAGAGCCAACCTTAGAAGGTACTCTGGCGCATCCGCCCACACACATCCACATTACACATGCATTTTACATATTGAATTAAACTACAGTGTAATAAAACATACGCACATTTATAATTTATCGGTTTACCATTGCCGTTTGCCTCATCTCTTCTTGTGGGATCAATCCCATTAGTCTTCCACATGTCCAAACTGGAATCATCAATATCTGATTCATAAATATAAAGCTTGAACAATCAATAAATGCATAAAAAAATTAATCGAATGCATTAAAACTTCTCACAATAATCCCATTTCATTTTGTAACATTCTTGTTATAACTATTTATTTCATTTTCTTTATTTCTTTTCTCTTTAATTTTTCCTCCTTTTATCCACTTCACGACCTCCATTCACCTTGTATTTAAAAATACACATGGCCCTCACAACCCTATATTTCGAAATATACCTTTAATGGACCAACACATAACTTTCTCCTTCAACATTTTGACATGCCATACTTGTGTTGTATTTCGAAATATACAATGGCTATATCGAAATAACCATGTTCTGGACCATTTCACAATTCTCATGAAGCATTTCGATATAGCCTTGCACGACCACATTTTAAAATATCAACGCTATATATCGAAATACATTCCCTCTCGAGGAAAAATTTAGAACTTAGAACTTCTATTGTTCATCATCTCTCTTACTCACAAACTCGAGAATTAACAACAAGCAATGGATTTTAACATCAACAATGGGTTCTTTAAACTAAACTCATGCTCTAATCTAACATAAATGAATTAAAACCCATTCAAATCCATTGAATTCAACATATTCAATCAATATGCACACAAACCCACTTTTCAGCAAAATAATTTGATTCATGCTTAATTCGATCTTCAAATCCAGAAATTAAACCAACTAATCAACGTAGATGGAATACACACTCTGCGTACTTGATTAATTGGATCTATAGTTTCAATTTCAAAGGATTTCAACTAAACGCACTTTCAAAGAAATTTATCGAAACATGTTTGTTCTTGAATCGAACTCGGAAATTGATTGAATTAAATTTTATAGATGTAAAAAAATGTTTCATACTTACTTGAATATATCAACATATTAGCTCAAATTCAACATATATCAACAAACCCACTTCAATGTCAATTTCTCTCTCTCTCTCTCTCTACATATTACTCTGAGTTTTCTCTCTCGGGAGCATTTTTGAGAATTCTATACATAAGAATGAATGTTCCCTTTTCAAATTCTCCATCAATTTATTAGTTCCAAGTTCAAAAAAATTCAACGATTCATTAAAATTTGACATATGTTCAATAATCACATTTCGATTGATTTCATATATATATCAAGATATACACTTACCGAACCAATTGTATTTCATATATCGATTGCTACACACCTCCCATTCCAAAATATGCATTTACTCGACAATATTCAAGTTTGTACATGACATCCCTATTTCTAAATACAAGTCTAGAAAGCCACCTCCATTTCAAAACACATTTGATGTTTTACAATAGAACATTGACATATCGATATGCAGAACATCCCCACCCCTATGCTATTTTAAAATATTATCCATTACCCCCCTTTTTATTTTGAAATGCAACAATTCAAAGTGTACAGAAGCCTTATCATTTCGATATACACTCCCTATCTACCCCTTCTATTTCGATATAGCAACAGGCTAAATCAATGGTTGTTTAAAACATTAAACTCAACATTTGATATGTGATTCTTTTCAACCTAGCATATTTCTATATACTACCTGCTTTGGACAAATCCAAACACCAAACTTTAAACATTTAAAGGCATATTAGGACTCATGTTTATCACCTAAACATGCTTAATTCATAATGACTAATTAACTAAGACGAGTGTTACAATTCTCTCCCACATAGGAAATTTCGTTCTTCAAATTAAAAATACATGGACCGAAGAGGTTCGAATACTCTAATTTCATGCTATCCTCTTCTTGCCACTATCTCTCGCACAACCTAAATTATCTTAAAACCATCTTCCCTTTCTCTCCAAACCAATCTACTCTTTCCAAACTGATACCCAGATAATAACACAGTTATCAACATCCAAAACCAAATCCTATTTCCAATTATCTGTTCAATATTTTTCAATATCTATACCATTTTACCAACAATATCTGTACATGATCCACTCATTCCCAAATAATCTAGATATTAATTGTAGTCGTTGTACCAACACAGAACACAATATTTTCTTTACCAATACACTGTACAAGCTAATACAAATAACGTCTGCAATATACTATACCAACTCAGGATTTAAATAATTGCATGTCATCAGTATCAACTCAACAGATAGGATATTCACATATATGTCCATACAATACTATATAAGAAATTATATCAACACTATTATGATAATCGAATTCCATCAACGGTAATAAAGAAATCCCAATTTCCCAATAGACACTAATACTCTATACCTTAAATTTTAATAAAAATTCTAGAATCTCTGCCACCCACAATAGATACTCTCTCGCCACATAAACAAATAATTTTGTCACGATCCTGACCCATTTTCAAAGTCATCGTGACAGACGCCATGTGATTTGCTCAACCACCTCAGGCATTTATTAATTTAATTTCCAATTATTTTATAATTAATTGGAAATGCATAAAGTAGCAGAAAATATATACTTATTTCTTATTTCTTACATAATTTTCTTACAACCATCACAATTCCTATATTTTACATTACACATGTAACACCTATCCCGGATAAAATATATTTTTGTTTATTAAAAATATATCCGAAAATATTTTATGAGATTAAAAAAATAATAATAATAAATTGGTGTGTTGGTAGTTTTTTGGGATTTTTGGAATTAATATGATATTTAATTATAAATACTTGTGTAGTTGTATTTTTGGATTAATGGGGTGGCTTGCAAGGGTAAATAGTGTTGGAGTGAGGGTCACTATGGTAAAACAACTTAAAGTCCTGATTAGGGTATTATATAATGGAGGCGTAATCCTCATTAGGTTAATACAAAAGTGTGGGGACCTGGTTTCTGCCCGAAGCTTCTCTTAGACCGTTGATCCTTCGGACGTTAAGAGTCGGCCCTGACCGGAGGGTAGAATGGTCCCTGCAAACAAGTATATGGGGGTTCTTTTGCTTGGCTCCTGCAGCACAAAGGTGAGCGCCCGCCGGTGGGGTTTTACCAACGGGGCCTCCGATGCTTAAGTTAGAACCGTTTGGAGAAGATGTAAAGCACAAAACGGAGGAGGCCGGACGGTTAGCGGTCGGGGACCAAGGGATCAATCAGGATCCCGTGAATAGTACCCACGGGGGGGGGATATTTATAGGAAAATGTTGGCTTGGGGCTCACGAATGGGGAATGGGCCACTCGTCATGGGCCCGATGATGGGCCTGGACGGTTGGTGGACCGGGTTGAGTCGTACGGAGGGGGTATTATAGTGAATTCCCCACGACAGAGACAGGAGGGGAACCCTCCGGATGAACCGGTCCGTTCGGTAAGGAATTGGGGCCGGCGCCTATGGCAGCCGAAGGGTTCATTTCGAGGGGCATGTGTCGGTCGAAGCGCGGACCCTTCGGTGTGTTGGGGGTCGGCCAGGCCGACTCGCTGATGTTCGGTTTACGTGGTCTTATTTCTTCCAAGGGCGCGGGTCCGGTCACCACAATAACCCCTCAATCTTTTCCCAAAGCTTTGGGAAAGATTGAAATCAGTCAACCGGACGCCATGCCACCGGAGGCAGG